>JBBMHQ010078498.1:0-11925 GCA_037834295.1 Postelsia palmaeformis
TAATGAAAGGGATGGACAAAAATATATATACATAGTAAATAGGACAAAATATTGCTAGTGAAAAAAGGTGAAAATATGGATTTTTGTGTCTACAGTAGGTTCTACTCGTATTTAATATGGTCCCCTGTAATCATAGGTAATTTTTTTACAGTATTTGATACAACAGTAGTATGTCTACAGTATTTGATACAACAGTATATCTCGACCTGCCTCGTGATGTGATCATCGTTGAATTGTTACTTATCCCGAATACGTGCGAGTTTCTGAGGTACATCTCGCCTGAAAATAAAAGTAGAGAGAGAGTGTGCCCTCTTTGAGCTGGCTCAAGCCGATCATTGGACGATTCTCCAAACTCGCCATATCAAGCAACGCACACCAGTTGACGACAGTTACAAATATCCTGCTGCGCGAGTTCCTGTTCTTTGATAAGTGGCAGCCTTTGCTTGTTGTGGTTGTTGTGCATGCCTTGTGCTTGGTCTTGCTGTGTGAATGAAATATTTTCGGTGCTGCTGTTTCGTTGTTTGGTGTTCAGGTCTGTTGTGGATCGAGCATTCCGAGAGATGCAGCATGGCGTCGCCTCGCTCAACCCAGGCTTCGAACACCCCGATTTTCCAAAGGTTCTGCAGGACCAGCTCAAGGCGCACAGGTACTGCTGCGTTGCTAGCGGTCATGCTCAGGTGGCCCTATAGCTACGTATGCATCTACTGTGTATTTTTTTCCGTGACATAGTGGTGGTACAAGACTAGTAGCGCGGCTGTGTTGGTTGTTTCCATGGGATCTGTAGCTTTTCTGTGCGATATTGGATGCGGATGCTTGATGCTCCACATGCGCTTGTCCATGCTGTTGCTGGTTCGACAGACGCCACCCTAACCCTTCCACCAAACGCTTGTAACTTGCACATGTTCGTATATAGTCTCACCAAAAGCAAACATTTCTCGTATATCTTAGGGTTAGCGTTAGGGGCGTGCAATGGGTCTACGCTCTATTTACGGGGAACGATAGGAAATAGGACCTACGGTACACACAAACACCTACATAAATAGGTATTTTTACTAACAATATTTGGTCCCGTAATATCATGTGTAGCCTTTCGCTTGCACATGGAAGCTAAATTTGACTGGAGGCGCTGAATGGAGTATGGTATCTGGTAGTATATTACAGAGAGTGCAGACAAACCTGATGCCTGTTTTTTTTTCTCGATACATAGAGTGAAAGTCCTACCAAAGCGTTGCGTAAGTAATGCAGTCTCGTATGCGTCCTTGTTGGGGTGGGCCGTGCCGTCGCTTGTACGGCATACGGTGTTGTTACTGCTGCTGTTGCTGCTGCTGCTGTTGCTGCTGCTGCTCCGTAGTTTGTTTTGCCTTGCGTTACGTGTGTCTCATCATGTCTTGTGCTTTCTGCGTTGTGTGTGACAGGGGTCGGGAGCTGTGCGGCATCGTGAACAGCCAGTTTTTTTACATCTTCATGCTGCAACAGGTACTACAGTTTTTTTTTTTTTTAATCGATATATGTGATGGCACGTCATTTGGCGGCGCCTTTGCCTGATCTTGCCTCCGATCGGATACCGCGCATAACGGTTGTGAAGCTAGAACAAGCCTGTCGCATTCAATCTGATACGTTGGCCCTTTCACGCGTCGGACAGAAATATCATCTACAGATAGATCATCTACAGATAAATCATCTACAGATAGCTCAGCTCATCTCGAGATCAGACCGATCCTAAGCTGCCGTGATGATAAATGGTGCAGGACCAATATAGTACATGTCCGACGCAGGAAAGACGCCCTAGATCACGTAGATGAAGATTTCATGCTCCCAACTCGCAGCATGAGCTAGATCACACAGATCATACAGATCATGGAGTAGGAAATAAGTATCTGATCTGTCCGAGGTATGCAATATTTATGGTATTTCACAGCTCAGGTACAGGTATAAAAGTATAGCGTGAGTTGGTGTTGCGACAGCTTGGCAGGGACGGTGCTCCCCCTCGTACACAAGAATAAATCCAAAAGGCACGCCGCGGAGTTTGGTGGCCTGCAGTAGCTTCGCGGCAGCGTTGCATAAGATGAAGCCCTTGGTCATTGTATAGCCGGTATAGACGCATGCATATTCATAAAAGCGCAGACACCTCGATGCTATTGTTTGTTTCCCCACGGCACGGCAGTTGTGTCTGCTGTTTAAATGGGGTTCGCTGGTTATTATGCCCTACAACAACTCATGGCGTGATGTGATAAAACGTATGGATAGAAACGTCGACACCTTGATGTCCCAAGCGAAGCGCTCCGCTCGTCAAGGTGGTTTGTTGATTTTTTTTTCTCGGCGATAGCTATCAATAGTGGCGTGATGCGATGTACTCGTCCTGATGGAATATGTTGTGCTGGGCTTGCAGGTGGAGAGATTCCGCCCTGTGGTGGAGACATGCCGCAACCTGTGCTGCAACAGCCTGCTCAACATCGCCGTCAGTCTCATCAGCGAGGTATTCATACGGCACTACGACCTTATTGATGATGTTGGAAAACGATCAAGGGCCGTTATTTTCGAAAAGCGTTTGGTCCTACAGTAAATTGTAAAGCTCCTGATTTACCCGTTGGTGTTTCCTGATGGCCCTGCTTTTTTTTCTTATTGAGGTGGAATGCTAAGCGTTGCTGATTTTTCTTCCTCGGTTAACTCTCCTGATTCAAGGAATATTTCCTGTTTTCATCAGAAAGAAAAAGGAACAGCCAGGAAACTGTGTACCAGGTACCAGGTCTTCGATAATGCCGGCCTAACAGGAGAGAAGGAGGCATTCCAGTGGTATTTTGTATCGTGCATGGTTGGTGTCTATAAATGGTCGTTGTGGAAACAAATGAGAAAATGTTTCTCCGGGCAGGGAGGAGGCGCTGCCATGGAAGATGTTTCTTGTTTCATGTCCGTCACCGCGGGTACAATGTAAATGCTGACGCTGCTGCTGCAGTAATATGTAAGTATCGCTTGCAGTGTAATCAGTAGTGGAGGAGGCGATGGCGAGTGGTGATTGAATGTGGAAATGTTACGCATAGTGTAGTGGCTGGGGCGTAGTTGCTGACGCAGCTGTATGGACCAGGCATTGATGTATTCCATCTGGTTCGCTGTTTGGTATGATCAGGTGGCACCTCAATACCCCCGACTGCAGCAAGCCTTCCAACGGATAATAGAGACCACGGTACCAACCATGGCAGAGGAGCTACAACCCGAGCTCGATCAGCTCTTCGACAAGGAGAAGAATCCCTTCACCGAGAACCAGGTATATATATATAAATATATACCCTGGTATATATAGTTTTTAATCATCACTTTCACTTTCCAGCCTAACTTGTTGGAGGTTTTACCCTCGACAACCTTCTGGCCAAGCCGTGGTCACAGGTGTTTACCCTTTTCCCCCCCGGTACATGCCTTTATTTTTTATCGCGAGTAGGGTTCAGCATTCCCACTGCTCGTCGATCTTCATCGAATGTAGCTAACTCACGCTCTCGCGCTTTCCACTACCCAATTTCTTTCATGCAAGAAAAGGCCCCCGAGCATGCATTGGTGAGACTTGACCCCACGAAAGTGATCTTGATAGGCGCGTGGACTACCTACCAAGCCACCGGGGACGCCGGCCACTATTAACAGTATGTCACCTGCTATGTTACTGTAGAAGTACCGGGTACCATGGTATATGTTATCTCTCGCTTCACCTTTTTCGCGTTTTTTTCGTGTGTTTTCCGTACAGCTTTACTATTATCAAGGTACGTACTGGTAGCTGGTGCGTATTTGGCATGCCATTGTCCGATCGCATTGTATGATTAGACGCTCCAATCCCTGTCTACGCACGCGCTTTTCGCAGAGCACGCAGGAGCGCTGAGGTAAGTGCATATTTACAGATTTGCAAATGTTCGGGTTAGGGTTGTCTTTCGTGGCAAAAATGACATCAGCAGTCGGTGCACCAACGTTGTACCGGCAGGTACAGGAGACGATAACAACAGTCAGTCGTGATGGGGACACAACAGTACCGTGCCACGCTTTAGTTTCGATTATATCACTATGAGACGGGCGTTACGACAGTAAAAAGTGCACCAACTTTGATAGCAAATCGGGATGTCTTCCGATTTTGCAGGAAGGAAAAATAGCGCCATACAGAGCAATTTCGTCAATACCTTAACGATGATCAGGCTCGCTCATCATCACCGTGACCCTTATTACGATGATTTCGATGACTGCGGCGGCGCTTGCCAGTGAGACGATTTTTGTGCTCAGGAAGGTTTTTATGCAGTCGACTGTTTTGGACGGGGCAGGGCACCCGCGTGGCCGCGATCGCTATCGCTATAGTATGTAGCACTGAGCAGTGACAAGCGGTGATGACTCCTGGCAGGCTCCACATGCCAGTCGCATCAGCGTCTTGCAGGCTCGTCATTGTACCTAGTACCTGTCCGTACCATACCTGCCGAATTTGACCTGTTGATCCTGTGAATACCGTACTTATGGATACCATATCTGTCGATATCATATCTGTCGATATCATATTGGTCGATATACAGTAGTACCTGTCGATATCATACTTGCCGTTATCATACCGGTCGCCCTAGTATGTACTTATCGATATCATACGCGTCGAAGTGTCGATACCATAGCTGTCTATACAATAATTTTGTTACCCCTCTTGCACCATCAGGACCTCGTGGAAGCGATCAATCAAGTGAGGTTCGAGCGGTTCGACAGAGTTCTGCACCAGGTGCTTATGACGTGTAAATAACATGTGCCACCGGTTGATGTCGATGTTAAGGCGGTGTTCGCGGCGTATCGTGTCAGATGAACCTGTTCCGTGTTTCGTGGAGGTTGCGTCTCGCCCAGTCCTGTGACGATCCGCTGCAGCTTGATCTGTTTGATGTTAGGTGTTTTTCATCGTTTAGCATCTGATTCCAATAGTGGACCGTCGTCGCCCAAAGTCAATCTTGCGTGTCTCACTGCTGACTCGCCATCTGGAGATGCTGCCTTTGGCATATGCAGTATGGGCTTTCAGTTTTCACGTGGAATACTATTTGCTCATTATGTTTGTTGTTGATTATGTGTATCTGTTTACACTGGCAATAGGTCCTGGTGGAAGCGGGGGATGGGCCTCCCAACGGCGGCGACGCGTCTGATGTTAAGCCGCTCAAGGAGTGGGTCACCTACAACCTGGGACAGGTGCACATTGTGACTACAGTACGAGCGCATGCGAGATTTTCATTTTGATGGCGCAACAAACATGTGAACCCCTTTCGAATCGACTGAAGCGTCCGCCGTACGCCACCAACAAAGCACAACAAATAGCGACAGTTACAAGTATCCTGTTGCGCGAATTTACTAGCGACAGCTACAATTATTACGTACAGCCTGCCGCTTGCCATGGGCGCGTGGTCACAGGACAACAACTCTGGAGTGGAATGTTAATTACTTCAGGCAATTGCCTCAGGAGGAACCTGGCCATGGACCACCCGCAAAATATGAACGCACCAGTACGAAACTTGCTTGTCGCAACCTTGGCAGCCATGACCGTTGCTACGAAATGATAACCGTTGCTATGATGACGATTGTCGCGGGCTTGAGCATCAAGGCGATCATCCTGACCCGAATGATGGTAGTATTGCCTCCTCATTCCCTCACTGCATGTATTATTACCTGGTATTTACTTCCCCGCCCACTCGGCCACTCGTTGTGCGCATGGTATTGCAGTGGTTCCGCTTCGCCCACGGAGCGAACCCAACCTCCAAAGTGGAAGATATGAGCACTATTTTGCAGGTAAAAATGACATAATTCAATGGTTTTAATACATACCATGGTACCTGGTATCATTTTTTGTGAAAATTGACACTTGGAAACGTATATATATTCGTGACCTAAAATTACACTTTTTTCTCAATCTGTTTTCGTGGGCTAGGGGTATACAGTATGCTTCGGCGTCGCGTGCTGTCAATACGAATGGATAGTCTCGCAATACCGTAGTGAGTATGCCATGAGATATTTGTAGAAAATGTCCCAGGCGTTTTTTGTTGGGGAAGAGCGTGGCTATGTTTCCTAGCAATCAAGTTTTGATCGTCTAATGATGCGTCTCCGGTGTGATGTGGTGTGCAACATCGACTTGTTGTGCGTATATAATATATGTTTCACACATACGTTTGGCTGTATTCGCTGTTTTTCCTGAACTTCGCTCGCCATGGATGGATGTAAATGGGCTCCACGACAGTAATAGGGGACTCCTTCCAAAGTACCTGGTACATCGCAATCACTCAAAATGCTACTTTTGGGAGTCGAACGTACCTCGTCTGTGACCGTGATCGCTCTACGCCACCCTTCGACAAAACAATGCTGCAACTACCATCGTGCCACCTCATCCAATGGGGGTTGGGTATCAATCTGGGCTGAAACAGGCATACTGGCGCGTGACTTCTAAGCGTGTGGTGGACAACGCCTGCATGTTGTTGGAATCCTCTTTTTTCGGGGACGTAGTGGACCGCCTGGAGACCCAGCTGCTGGCCCTCACCCAAGAGATCTCTTTAGAAGAGAAGCCCAAGCAGGCACCCTCTAAAAAGGAGGAGGAAATGGGTTGGCAACAGCCCCAGCTGGGCATTTTCAACGTGAGACGCGCCCCCCCCCTGCGTGCTGTCTGTGCTTGGCATTTGTAGGCGCCTGCGCTGTCGGGTGTGAGCTATAGTTGCTTTGTGTGGGCTGTAGTTGTTCGGTGTGAGGTGTGTGCGCTTAGTATGAGCTGTATGCGCTTGACATGAGCTGCATGCGCTTTGTGTGAGGTGTATGCCCATCTTATGAGGCGCATGTGCTTGACATGAGCTGTATGCACATGATATGAGCTGTACGCGCTTGATATTTGTTGTATGCGCTTGACATGTGTTGAAACGAGTATGCACTTGATATGAGCTGTCTATGCCTGGTTTGAGTTGTATGCGCTGACCATGAGCTTTGGCGCTTGGTTTGGGATGTGTGCGCTTAGAATGTGGTGTATGCGCCAGGTACGAGATGTATGCACATATGATGTGTATTCGCTTGGTATGAAGTGTATGCGCTTGGAATGTGGTGTATTTGTATGATATATTGTCGTGAAGGTTTTTTGGTTCTACTGAATGGCGCTGTTGGGTATTCCGTGCGTGTGAAATCGTGAAGGGATAGCCTGGATAGTGCAGTCGCTAACGCTGGTGTAGTGGGTTAAATCGCGCTATTGCGCTATTGTGCTATTGTGCATCCCTTGCGCTTCACCTACTGTGCTTTGTGAAAGTGGTGTTGGTGCTGCAGTAAGCAATTTTTAACTGTCAAGAGTTTTGTGAGTGCTCGATCCTGCGAGGGTCTTCGCTGATTAACGCTGGAACTATGTCGCGGCTCGTGTACCTGTCTATGTCTTGTCGTGTAATCTGCCGCTCTCCGTTAAATCTATATCGTCTACCTTTACCTTTCGACCTGACCCCGAACCCGAAACCTCCAGGTATACCAGGTACCTGGTACTACAGTAGTACTTGGTCTTGAGTAGCTGTAGGTTGTGTTGCGTTTCGAGTTTTTGGTATTCGAACCCTGAGCTTTGTTCGTGAGGCCGTTTTCATCTTGAGTTGGTCACGTGTCACAGTGTGCCGTGTGGCTTAACGGAGGCTGTAGATTGTAGTACTATCGCTGTTCACGTATCGTTAGCGGTGTGTTTTGATGACACGCTTGCGCATGTTGTGTGGTGTATATTATACGAGATTCAATGTGTAGTGTATTTTGTCTCATGTATCTTATACCTGGTACCTTGCACATTGTGCCTCTTATCTTGGTATATTGGATCCTGGTCTAGTATCTGGTTCCAGTGTCTTGAGTATTCCAAGCTGTACGACGTGCATTCTTGTCTTTCGACCTTGTACCGCAGGAGGACGCGGCGCTTGTGGAGAAGCGCTCATTCCTGCTCATGCGGCAGCAGAGGTTGAAAGCTGCGCTAGCCAAGATCGACGATTTTGCTCCCGACGTGCTGGCCGTTTCCAAGTGAGTCAGTCCTGCTACAAGTGTCCTGCAAGTGTCCCGCAAGTATCCTGCAAGTGTCCTGCAAGTGTTGAACGTCGTTCCGACCATTGGCTTCTGGAGTGCCTTCTTCAATAAAAGTTGAGTTGCTTGGGGAATCGTTCATGGTGTTGGCGAAGGTCACGAGGGTCGGGAAAGAGTGCTTTAAGACACGTTCTTACTCAATAGTGCGCCCCTCTTTTTTCGAAATGATATGATGGCATTGTACCACGATTACTTGAGTCAACGAAACGAGTGTGACATGATGAGTGGAGCGATCGTGGCAGTTCCTGTGAGGTCGAAGTATCGGCGCGTACAGGTATTCGTAGTATGCATATATCACGTGGTGTATATCAGTGGGACATACTTACCTTTATAGTTCACGAAGCAAACATGAATGTTGAGAGTAATATACGAAGGACTGACTTGGCCGTTTTTATCATCTTGGCAGCAGAGGTGTGCCCCAAGCTCCCCCCCCCCCCCCCCTCCGTGGGGGTGCAAGAGACGAGAAGACCCCGCATTCTGTGCACCTTCTTGCCGTATCGTCCCTTCCCTTCCAATATCCTTCTGAGTTTTTCTCTTGTCTGCTCCCCCCGTGCGGTTCGGTGCCACAACCGACCAACTTGCTTTTTGCCATTGGTAAAAGGCGACTAGGCGGAGATGATCGGGCTGCGGTCAGACGAGAGGGTAAAGGCACCAACCGCAGCGCATCGAGCGCTGGTGCGAGCGCCCTTCGAACAGAAGACGCTCCTCCGCAAGGTCAGATAGTGTTACCAGTGTCAGGCTTACCGGTAAGGCCAGACAGTATTATTTTTAATAGTAAGGCCAGACAGTATTACCACTGTCGCTCGCTCTCTTGACGTTCGTTTTTTGTTTTGTTTTGTTTCGTGTCTCACACAAGCACAGCAAAGCCAACGGCAAGGGTGGTGTGATACTCGGGTATCAAAGTGGTGTGTGTCGGAGGTTGAGGCTGACGCACAATGTTGGTTAAAAGGGTAACCTACTTAGTCAGCGCTGCTATACAACCAACACACAGACAGCAAACGTAAAAAAAAACATGTGGTGTGTGGTAGGCTGTGATAGGCAGCAGGGCGAACGTCCTGTGTGGTGGATGGGTTGTGTCTTTCTGTGGTGCGAGGTGCCCATGGAGCAAGATGGAACTCTCTCTGAAGAGATGGTGCTGTCGTGCGCACGCTAGAGTGCTGGATTATGGGCGGGAGGGTGCGATGTCCCTTGCTGTGGGAACTGTAGGGATAGGCGCGATTGGGCGGTATAGCTCTTTTTATGCTAAGCGTATGGCGAGGGGGCTATTTCGTCGCCACTGTTAGAGCTATAAGAGCAGCAATGGCTGGAGTGGAGCACAGTATCAATACGGGTGATATTGGTGTTTGTACGTGTCTAATGACTAATCAAGCATGCCTTATTACCTGGGTGTTAATATAAGTATTGATATAATACCAGCAGCATGGTCTACACTACACTACTGTAGGTGCCCTGTGTTGTATTTAGTGCGAGCGAGCGTTTGATAAGCTTGAGTTATTAGTAATAGTGGTATACTGACTGTTACTGACTTCATAAACACCGTTGACCGATGTTATGCCCGCTGTGTTCTTCAACAAGTACCTTGGGCGACAACGATAGACTGCAAATATGCAAGTGCACGGCGCAAGAACTCAGTACAATGCTGAATCGCGCGACCTTCGTATGTTTTGCACGGCAGGGGGAGACCACGTTCGCTCTTTCAAGATGGACCCTCAGGTCTTCGCTGGCTCCAAGCCGGAGCAGCGCGCAATGGATGCAAGAGACGGCAGTCTGGCGCACTTCGTCTACACCCGGGATGGGGACAACGGGGGTCTTATCTACTGGCTGGGGACTCGAAGGTGAGTCACGATGCGGTACCGAAGCGATTCGGATAGCCAAGGGGTCCACAAGTAAAATTGTGTGAGCTCGGTAGCGCGATGTCCCATCCTAAGCAATTATTTCTTTGTTGAGTGTGACCATGGACTAGATTGTGGCAACTAGCGAATGTGAGGTCAACGGCATCAACAACATTGTACTTGGAGAACTCTGCCTAGCATTGATGCTGTGTTGGGCCTGAATCGTGTCGACGTCTTCCCTGCCTCCTCCCCCCCCCTCAATATCCACTTCCCCCCCTCCCTCCCCCGCACTCCCAGACACACGCGAAAAAAGTTCGAAAACCCGCACGACGCGGGTCTCGTATTCATCACCAGCTCCGGCTTCAAGGAGGGCGCTGCGGCGACTCTGGTGTCTCGTAGAAGGGTAGCGTGCTCAACCACAGACGAGGAGGGCAGCTGGATCTGCATCGACGTTGGCAGGGACCAGTGAGTACCGATGGCAGGGACCAGTGAGTAGTCCCGAAATGGACTGTAGTGTACCGGAGACTTACTATTAATACGAGTAACTTTCACTACTCGTACACTTCGGAGGCCAAACTGGCGAAAATGATCGAAAAGAGTTACGCTATTAATAGTTACATTATGGGCCAGAGCAAGTTAGCGCTGCGGGAGTACGGGACGATGCACGTACGCTCTCGGTGGTCTGTCATCCCATCGTCTCTGCACAAATTATTGTCAAACAAATCCGGTGGTTCCCAGTGATGTGTTATAGGAACTGGGACCGTTTTGTCTATTTGATTTCGGTTTTACTTATCATCCCCCCGTTTTTACGCCATTTCCAATCAAGCCATGCTGCCGGAGCTGAACTGCGAGGAGTTGTGCAGCACGCTCGCGGCATTATAGTTCCCGTGGTGCAAATTGCTCACCCTAGGCCCCAGGCGCTTGATGAGACCGCGTTGATCGAGTATGCGCTCGTTGCGTTCGGGCCCGCCAAGGGCCAACAAGAGGGGGCACTATCCAGACGGGGAACTTCAAAGCACTTTTGATCGCTTTTAAGATTTTTCCTTTCGAGGCGATGTGCAGCCAGCGTCGAGCGTGCTCCGTTCCCTGTGTGAGAACCGTGCGCTGCCATGGTTTTCATAGACGACAGTGACAGTGAGAGTGGTTTGTCCTGTCATTTCGTTCTGTGATGCAGTCCACGATGGCGTAACATTTGCGAAACGTGACTAACTGTACCGGTACGACAATGCTGCCGTGCGCCGTCGCAATTTTTCTTGTTTTATCAGGAGTATGCAAGTTAGCCACTACTCGCTCTGCCACGGGTCGGCCTCAGATGGGTGTGACTTGATCAACTGGGTTTGCGAGGGGTACGACTCTACTATCAAGATGTGAGGCAGTGTGAGGCAGGATGCTTGCTATGGCCTTGTCGGCGCTTCATCATTGAAGAGGGATTCAGAACACAGACACACACATGCCACGGCACAGTTAGCACTTTTGTCGACCGACGGAAAAAAATATGACCGACGGAGCTCCTCAAGTCGGGAGCAATCCGGCGTTATACGCATTGTAGGCATTTTACGTATCCCATCCGTGTTGCACAATATTTTTCGTTTGTACCTACTTGCCGTAGACCATAGAGTTGTTCATTGGCTTTTGCTCACATATTGTGGCGAAGTCAGATTGAGGTTTGTATGAAGCCCAGGTGGGGAGGCTAGAAAAAAAATAGTACTACCCCAGTATACCGTAGCAGCCGTCTTTTGCATCCGTGCTTTTCCTCTCCTTCGTTCGCTCCGGTGCGTATTGCGGTGTGTTAGCGTTAGGGTCGGGGTTTACGCGGGTAGTGGCATTGTGATATATACGTGCATGCGTGCCGTGGCACTCTCGTCGGAGATGGGGCGTTGGTTTTTGAATATCCCACCGGGTGTGCAGGCGTGTCTTCCGCCCCAAGTCAGCTGCACCTCTGTCATTGAGCTCTACTTTGTGGGGGGATGTCTGGAATTGGTTGGGTACTCGTACAAAAGCAGCTACGCATTGTGAACGTGAAAAGTGTGTCATT
>JBBMHQ010078509.1:0-11923 GCA_037834295.1 Postelsia palmaeformis
GTGGTAGTTCGAGGACCCCTGTCTCTTCTTTCCCGGCTCCCGCCTCGCGGGTTCGCTACGGTGCCTCGCATATTTCAGATTATAACATCAACGGTCGCCTGCCAGGCACCTTCCACGCCGGTGATTGACAGGTCGACGGCGGTCCATCTCCTGCTGACCGCCCGCTGCCAGCACTGCCATGAGAAAATATATTGATTTGACAAGACTGTCGCGCCCCATTCTCGCTCATCGCTCAGCGTCGACCTGCGCCGCCCATCCCCCTCGCGCTGCTCCGTACGTTGGGCCGGCGCAGCGACTCATCTCCACCGGTTCTATCGAGGACCCCCCGGGCGTTTGCGCCGACCTCAAGAGCCCGCGCCTCGAACGCCGCTACCCTCACACTGGGCACGGGAGCAGGCGGAAAAAACGCCCCTCTGCCGAACCACGCACCGCGATGTACCACACGTGTCGCGCCAGGGTTTTCCCCTCCTTCGCCTCTCGGTCATGCGGTGGCGGTCGGTTCGCGGTGCTGGAAGGCAAACACCGAAACCTCGAGATCGAGGTTAAAGCTTGACTCGGCGTTTCCCCGCAATAACAGTGGACGCTCCACCCTTTTTCTTATCAAGGAAGAGTCGACAAGATTGGCTACCTCGTCCCCCTTCCCCACCAGGTCTACAGGGCGGAAACTTTCTCCAGTGGACCCTTTGTTGCCCCCCACCGGAGCACGTTTCATGAAGTCGTCAACAGGGTCTGCGGGCCCTCTTTTGTTTGCGCGCGCGCCCACGTGCGCCGCGCTCCTTCGGCTGCAGTAGAACAGGAAAAACCTGGTACTGCCCGTCAAGCCAGTTGTGACTCCACAGCCACCGGTCAGATCAACCGGACACCCTACGCGTTAGATTCGAAAAAATGACAGCTTTCGTCAAGCAAAACGGTCTTAGAGCCCCCTGCCCCTTCGGGTCCAGCTCAGAGATCACCGGGCGCAGCAAGTACGATACTTTAATTCCATGAAAAACTATAAAAAAGTATTTGTGAAACAAGTAAGCAGTTACGTTCTACAACGTAGCTACAACATGGTACCGCCGGTCCAACCCAGCCCGTTAATGTCGCAAACTGGTTTGCTGCAACTCAATCCCCTATTCATCAGCCATCACCAACCAAAAACCAACAACCAACAACCAACATTGAATTTCTTCATCCATACCATTCAATGACAGAACTCCAATAGAGCAATCAGATCAGATCAAGATGAAGAATATATTCCCTACTCTTACTTGCAGATAGTGACCTGGTTTTTCTGGCGTGCCCGCGTCCTTCTCGGCCGCGGAAGAAGCCGACGTTCCGGCTTCGTCCTCTAGCCCACGAAGCTACAAAAAAAACAAAATCAACTCACACCTTGCTCGTTCTCGTCCAGCTCATCCGGGAAATGGGGTGGTCATGGCGTGGGAGAAGTCGAAGCTGGTGGCTCCACCTGATGTTGCTGCTGCTGTTGCGGTCTGACGTTGAGCATCTTGCCCACCGCTATCCTGGGCAATGTGGACGGTCCTGGCGCGGGGGGGGTCGAAGCTGGTGGCTCCTCCTGAAGCCGTTACTGCTACTGCAGCTGGATGTGTCTCTCCATCAGTCTGAAGTCGGCCACTTTGCCCACCGCAACTTCGGGCGATGGGGGTGCCCATGGCGCGAGGGAAGCCAAGCTGATGGCTCCTTCTGAAGCCGTTGCTGCTGCTGCGGCTGAGTGTGTTCCTCCATCAGTCCGAAGTCGGGCACTCTGCCCACCGTCAACAAGGGTAACGGGGCGGCCATGGTCCAGGGGAAGTCCAAGCTGGTGGCTCTATCTGAAGCCGTTGCTGCTGCTGCAGCTGGGCGTGTTCCTCCATCGCCTCCTGTCCATGCTCCTCACCCCCATCCAGCTCCTCCTCACATCCCACCAGGCTACCATCGCTCTGCTGCAGAGTCCTACCTGCATGAACTCCATCTATATATTTATCTGCTGCTGCTGTTGTTTCCTAAACAGAGCATTGACTACCTTCGGCTGCAACGACCAAACCCCCTACAGTTGCCTCTGCACGCATTCGAACTTTCCATGCCTTCCTGCACGGCCTTCGTGAAGAGCTCACTAATCGCTTGTCTACCTTCCACAGACAGCTTCGGGAACGTGGATAAATCCACTGCATACCCTAGGCCCGATTTTTCGTTCAACGAAATCGTGATCAAGGAGGTTGCGCTTGATGGTGGGGCGTTGCTCTCCTGGGCTGGTGCTCTTATCCTATCTGCTCCGACTTCTATTTGTTGTGCGTAACTAACCTCGACCGAATCTCGCAGAATAGCATGTTGCTGTTGCTGCTGCTGCTGTTCCTCCTGCTGCTGCTCCTGCTTGAAGCGATCTTGCGACTAGTTGGTGTCAATGAACTGCTGTTGTTGGTGATCTTCCGAGTAGAAGAGGTTGCTGAATTGCTGTTGGTGGTGGTACTGCTGCTGCTGCTGCTGCTGCTGTTTTGAATCTCGTGGCGGATACTTGGTGTCGCTGTACTGCTGTTGCTGGCACTGTTGCTCCTGCCGGCAGTAATCTGGTGGGTAGTAGGGGTCGCTGTATTGCTGTTGTTGAGGGTGGTGCTGCTGCGGGCAGTAGTCCGGTGAGTAGTACGGGTCGCTGTACTGCTGTTGCTGGAACCTCTGCTGCTGCTGGTACTGGTCAAGTTGTTTTCGCTTCTACTGCTGCTGCTGTTCCTGCTGGTGCTGGTGCTTACCGTATTCCTTTTCAGCCTCAAGCTTCTGGTATTCCTCGGGAGTCAAATGCCTTGCCCTGAGGGCGGCCATTTTCTCATCGGTCAGCCGATGGCGCTATTTTCGCTTCGCGGGTTTGGCTTTCGTCCAACGAACGTCTTCTGCGTCAGTAACTGCATCGAAGCCCAATTTTGCAACCTCTCATCGGGTCTCCCCGAGCACGGCGTCCCGTCGCAGTTCATCTCTAACGGTCACCAACGGCATGAGGTTTTCTGACTTCTTGAAACCCTTTTACTGAAGTTATCTTGGATATCTTAATGATACTAGCATGATCGAATATTTCGTGAACAGGGTTGCCTCGGGTACGGGGAGCAGTGGGTGGACACCCGGGAGTTTACCTCGAGGCCAGATGTCGAACCAGGTGTATAGTAGAAATCACCAAAGGTGAACAATGATCGACGAACGAACAACACAGAACTCTAACCTGAACGAAGGGGGCTATCCGTTTGTGCCAGGACCCCATAAGGGTATCCAGATTTTGATGAGGCGAGCGAAGCGAGCTTTTGTCTTTTAGGTTTTCGAAGGGGACGTAGCAAGCGCGCTGTACACGTGGTATCAACACGTCAATCGCGGAGCCTGCGAACAAGATGCCATCAGCACCCAGCCCTCAACGACCGTCCTCCTCGGCGAGCAACGAGAACCCCCCTCTTCTTCCAAATGAGGAGCGCATTTAGTGCCTCCACCTAGGCTGTGTACTGCATGCCCTCCACATTCAGCATTGCTGTTGTTTCTGGGCGGGATCAGACTCGGAGGGTGATTAGGACAGCGACGCAGGCTGGTGCTTGGAATCGCAAGGAAGGTCAGGGGATGAAAGCGGACGTTCCACCCCCGAATCTAGTGTAGAGGAGCCAAAGAGCTCAAGGGCGGTGTCGGAGCCTAGGTCGGACAGGTCGGGGTCTGAGTCGGGTTAAAGGCTAGAGCTTAGGCTAGGGCTCAGACTCAGCCTGGGGTTCGGACGCCTCGAATTTGTTCTCGGAAATCACTGATACCAGTGAATGAAACTAGTTGAAACAACAAAACAATATTCCTTGGTATATTGAACTCTTGATTTTGTTGCGAGCAAACTTCACATGCTCGTGAAATAGAGAAACTCACACTGCTCAATATTTTGCGTAATCCCCTGTTTGCTCGAAGAGGTCAGCTATATATGAATAAATGTTAGACTGACAACAACACCTACTACGTCGAGCGTGTGCTGACGAAGGGACAGCAACCAAGGTTTGACTTTATTGTCTGCAGGAAACTCGGAGATCCGGCAGCACGACAATCCGTGCGGCAGGGTATCGCATTTTCTGTTCAGGTGGAAAAACAACAGATACGAGGTAAGGGATGTACAGTGTAGGTCTAGCTGTCATGGAATCGTTGTGCAGTAAGTCTGTGTACACTGATCAGTTCGTTGACGAGCGGCTAGTATTGTCTTTGCGCTTTGAGCTGGCTATCAAATGCGAGGAAGTTAACTTCGTCGCTGCGTATGCTCCAACTGACTGTATCAAGGACGCCAAACTATAACGTATGTTCTGGTAAAAGCTAGAGGATTTGATGGAAAAGATCCCGACAAAAGAGTGTTTTTTCGTACGGACGGATGCCAACGCGCGAACTCGACAAAGGATCGAGGGATGCGGTGATGATGAACGTAGAGCGCTGGAGCACAAAAGCGGTACGTTCGTGAATATAATGGCAAACGACTCCTGTCGTTCACCATCAATTGCAAGTTTGCTCTCACCAACACGTTTTTCAGTACCCGCAGGTGTGGGATTTTGCATACACACAACCGCACCAGCCTGAAGGAGTTTAAGCGGATCGACTAGATCCTAACCCGTCAAGCCCCTCAACTTAAAGTACAGTATGCTACTGTCGTCCCAGCGAAGGCTCACTCAGACCACAACATATTATATCTCAAAGTCCGACTGAGTGGTCGCTTTGCGCCCTACAAACAAATACGTCAACCGACAAAGCACCAAGAGTTCGACAGGCAGTGGTTTATGTCCGATGGAAAGTGTCGTGAACGAGTAGTCGCCAGGGTCATTCTCATTTTCAGCCAGCTCATCCAACACCCAAGTACGTCCGGTATGGTTGGAAATCTCACCACGGCTAATATTGATGCGGACAAAAAAGAGGTACTACCCCCTCCACGTCGCTGGGGTTAGTCTTTTGAAACCTTGGCCGCATTCATATCAGCATGGACAGCGAGGGAGGATGCACGACAGTTGCTGCGTGCCCACCTCCGGAATAGAACCGCGAGGACGACACTGAGATATACGTATGCAGACCTGAAGAATGTGATTGCCGGAAGACTGCAAGCATACTTGGAATAATACCTCACCGAAATCGCACGACTTCCAGCGAACAACGACCAGAGAAGCTTTACAAGCACCTTGAAAGTACGGTAGGATTGGAAGGGACTAAAGTGAGGAGCGAGCAGTTTATTAGGGACGAGGATGGCACGCTCTTACAGGATAATGTGCGAGTTCGTGAACGATGCTCGAGCTTTTTTGCCACAAAACCCTGAAGATGAATACGCCGAAACTCGACCCCACGATCATCAACCTTATGCCATCACGACCGCTTGACTTGTCGTTTGAAGATGAACCATACATGGACGAGATGACGAAAGCACTTGAAGGGAAGTCGAACTGGAAAGCTGTCGGGCCAGACAGCCTCCCGGCCGAAATCCTGAAAACTGACCACCCCGCATTTGCCCAGTGCTATCACAACTCTTTGTTATAAAGGTCGGGTAACAGGAGGAATCCCCTTAAAAAAAAAGATGCGATCATCAAGGTCCTTCACAAAATGAAAGACCGAACTGACTGCAACAAGTACAGAAAAAAAAATTCGTCTGTTGTCCACACGCAGGCAAAGTTTTGATTAAAATCGTCCCGTCCCGCCTCAGTAGCTACTGCGAGACCAAAGGATCGCTCCCTGATGAACAGTGCGGCTTCTGCCCCGCACGACCAACGATTGATATGTCGTTCGTCGTGCGCCGGTTGCAAAAACTCGGACGGCAGAGGAATATCCCCCGGTACGTGTGTTTTATCGATCTGCAGAAAACGGACGACTCTTTCGAACGAGAGCTGTTATGGGAGGTAGTCAAACCCTTTGGCGTACCAGCCAAGATGCTGAGAGTTATCCGTAATTTCCACAATAGCATGCAGCCTCGCGTGCGTACTGATGACGGCGAGCCCTCGGAATGGTTTGATGTCACGCAGGGGCTGCGGCAAGGCTGTATGCTATCACCGTTACTTTTCAATGTAAAATTCGCTGCTGCGTTACACGTCGTACTAGTACGCTTTAGCTCAGACGAAGCCATCGTGAGGAGTTAGGTCCAACACAGTCATGCTGGTGTAATTCGAACGGGGGAGCAGGATCCGTTGGCGGGCGTGCGAAGGGCTGTATGGGGCATGTTGTACACCGATGACGCAGGAATCATCTCGAAGTCGGCTGAAGGGCTCGCGAAAAGGATGACAGTGATCGTAACTCTCTTCGAAGCAGAAAGCCTCACGGTGTATGAAAAAGAGATAGATAATGTTTCTGCAAACACCAGACCCGACGACCCTCGCACCACCACTCGCTATCGAAGCAGCAGGCCAGAGGTATGAGCAGAATGCCAAGTGTTTGTACCTAGGCGGCAATATCCACGAAAACGCTGACCTCTCGCTCGAAATCGACCGATGGCCCCGTGTCATTCGAGCATGCCTCAAACGGTTCGGCCTGGATTTGTGTGACAAGGCAACCACCCCCCTTCGCCTGAAAGTCCGAATGCTGAAGGTCGAGGCGATTGAAACCCTGCGGTACGGGTATGGAGTCACCCCACGGTAGGGGCTACATTTTTGGGGCCGAAAGTTTCTGACAAATCGACTCCCTCAAGTGAGGAACCACCAGTTAGGATGAAAATTTTACTTAAACATTCGTTCTAGGATTAGCGCATGCAAGTGCCGGTCGGGTGGCACGAACGATTTTCTCCCAAGTATTGTATCATGTCGAATTCTGAACATTCAATGTCGTGGGCCCAAGAACGTCTGGTGCACCCCTACTATGAAATGACTCTGTGTGATGTGAAACCCCATCGCGGAACACTTTGCCACGCTCCGAACATCTCATCACCGAGTCCTGTTGCGAGTCGTTGGCTTCCAGCGCTGACTTAGAACTGACTGTGTCACCCTCTCGTACGGAAATGCCATCAAGATAACACGCTGCGAAAGCATCGGAACGACCACCCGTAAGCGTCGGCTCTTCTTTGCGAAGGGCGTGGCACGACAAAGCAGGGAGTGATTACCCAGTCGTGTCATGTTCGGGACGATGGCTGGTGGAGAGAACCCAAGACCTGGCGAACAGTTTAAGACTTGACAAAGATGCAGAGTCGACGAACTCAGGAAATTCCGAGCCACCGAAGGATCAACGGAACTTGCTCCCTTGTTTGGAGTTGAGACCGCGTTGTGGTCCACTGCAGCCGATGAGGCGGGTATGTGGTACCGGTGGATCCTTGAAGCAGCCGAACGGTTCATGGTGAGGTAGCACGATGCTGAGGCTGATATGAGCAAAGGCAGCGCCGCGCACCCGCCGTGGGTGACGTTCAAGGAGATAAGGAGGGGGGAGCAACCGGAGAAGTGGCCGAAAACCCGACGAAGGAAATGCGGAAAGGGAGAGAAAAAGGAGGAGAATATGGGAAACTGCGTCAGACAAAGGTAGGAATGATACGGGCGCCAGGATATGACAGACAGGGTAGCAAGGCACCAGGGCGACTAGGAAGTAGAATATGACTACACTAATCTTGCCATGAACTGGAACAGCTGGTTCGAACGTGGTATTTGTTTCTTCTCTTCTTCTTTTATAATTTATTCATAACTTTTTTTTTCTTTCTGCGCTGATTCTCTGTGATTTTCATTGTATTCCTTTCTTTTCCTCCTCTGGATTGGCAAGCAGTATTGCAGGAGTCGTGTGGTGTGGGCGGATGACGAGCCTACGTTGCTTGTTTTGTACTGCCTAACGCCAAGGAGCTTGGCAGAGTTGACGAGCGCAAGGCGGAGACGGTTGTCGGAGATGGTACCAGGCAGACTAGCACGGAGAATCTGACTGTGCCCCTCGTACGACAGGCCTCTGCCGCTACCTGGAGGGTGTTTTTTGCTTCGGTTGCCTGATATTTCCCCTTCGTTATCTCACATTGGTTCTTGGTCGTGCTCTGTTTACAAGCAGTGGTGCTTTCCTTTCTTTCTTTTTTCGAGGTAGTTTATTTGAAGTGATTTTCACATCGCTTGCGGTGGGGGGCTAACAATTTGTTGCATCTATTGGATATTTTTCATTTCCGAAATTTTCTCTCTCGATTAATCTATTTAGTTACTGTTTCTTCTTTGTGTTTCCTTTCTTTTCTTTATCGAGAGAAGTCAGTATTTTTTTACTAGGTTTTGGACAGGAACAAAAACTCTTGATAATAACGGATCGCACGAGGGTAGGGTGCCTTGATTTGAGTTTTCCTGTTTGTGTGTGTGTCTACGTGTGTGAGTTTGTGTGTGTATTCCAACATTTTCCGGGCCAGGGTATACCACCGCGCTCAAGGCATACGTCAGCAATTCCAGTCACCGGCGGGCTCTGTCCACGCACACACCTAAAATAATCGTTATCGTGCTGGTGCGGTGGTATGTCGTTTACAGTTGTTCGGGCTAGGTGAGGCAACGTGTGTAGGCACATGACCGCGCTGGGCCATGTTTGAAACGCTAAACCGTAAGTTTTTTTTGTACCTACCAACATCAGGCCGCCTGGCTGCCTACAGCATGCAGACTGTGATTTCCCACAGCAGAGGCAGACGGTCTACAGCAAGCAGGCTGTACTGTACCTATCTATCCACAGCAGGGAGATTAAACCTGTCCGCAGCAGTCTCCAGCAGGCAGACTGAGCCTCTCCACTGCAGGTAGGGACGACTTTTGTTTTTTATAGCCTTTCTACCTGATTAACTAACGGAACCCAACTACGAGTCCTGATATGCAGAATATACAGCAGCGAGCGCGCTGTGCACCCGGGCTCCACAAATGTCATGTCGATCAGTCGAACTTGCAGCTGACGTATTCCATATGAACACCTACTGCGCCGCCTAGCGCACAAGCGAAGCGGAGGGATCAGCGAAGGAGACAGCAGCTCGCCCCAGCCCAAAGCCACACCAGCCAGCTAGACCAGTCCTCACCGCACCTTGGACCTGCCTTGACGAGCCCGACTTCGCTGCGTCCTCTCGATCGCGATATCACTGGTACTACCGCAGAACTGGTCCCAGGTGCACTTCTGGACTATACGGGAACAACAACCCGTGTTGATCTAATTGGTCAACTCCTCCCGTACTTACTATACATATATTTTCTCGTTATACCTCGGTAATACTCTGCATAGACCAAACGTACTACAGCAGCACGCAGCTTGCAAAGCTGAGTTTCAAGTATTCAACCAGTCGAACTTACAGCTGACGTATTTCATACCAGGTACCAGTTGAAAAAAAAACATGGTACCTCGATAAAGATGAACGAAACGGAAACCGAGTGAACCCGGCTGAGGTCTTAGGTCATTGTTATGAGGCAACATAAGCATAGTGCTCTAGCAGTTGGGAGGTGTGGCAGACCAGGGTCATAGGCTACCACTGAAAGAGGCATTTGCACAAAAGAGAACACATAATCGAGGCATGAAGACCAACCTCAGTGCCAGAGCAGGACTAGAGTCCGACCGAGTCGAGAGGTGCGCTCCTACGTCTCCAGGAGATGTGGTACTTCAGTGAAGAGCCTCCAACTGGAGATGGCTAGATGGTAAGAGGTTGCTTGTCCCTTGACCGATGCGTGGGTCAAGGAAGAAGTGAGAAGGAAGGGTGATGGAACCGATTCGTCTAGAGCGGGGCTACAATGAGAAAACGCCTACATATCATCATACCTTCTACAACGGTCAACCGAACCGTAGCATGCCCCCTAGCATAATGCAAATGACGGAATGAGCATTTATGCTATCGTATACCTGTGACAATGACCAAATTTAGAGAGCCGCAAAGCCCTTTAACACAAATAACGGCCTCAGGGATAAAAATCCAAACCGAATTCGCGAAGGCCATCAGTGGGAAGTTCCTGAAAAAAAAAATCACCTTTGCTTTGTCACTTCGCGCTTGTTGGCCCTGCCACTGTTCAATGACTGAAGTCCCCCCACGCTTATTCAGCGATGAAATTAGCGCAGTGTCCCCTAACGCCGAAGCATAAATCAAATATTGTGCGTCCTCAACAATCCTACGGAAATCGAACGCAACGGAGAAGGCGACTCCGCCTCCTCGATTAAAGCCATACGCTGACCTATAAGGCAGGGCGGAAACAAAAGCTAAACTAAAATCGAAAATCCCTAGAACTAAACGGGAAGGAACCAACTCGGCCTCTTCGGTTAAAACACACGACACACAAAACGAAAACCACTAGAACTGAACGTGAAGGAACTAACTCTGCCTTTTGGGTGGAAACCAAACATGCATATCGAAAACCATTTGTGTTAAACAAGACGGAATAACATAGTGCGCACGCTCCGACCCAAGCGTCTAACGCACTGTCACCTAGATCGGGTGCTGGACTAAAAATCCACTTAAGGACTTGATCCAAAACCCGAAACCAAAATATAATAGGGGCACTCGGAAACGCGAAAAGAGAAACGCGAAAGTCGTTTACAATAGGGGCCATCTGAAACACAGAAAATAGAAGAAATGAAAAGTTGCAGAACAAGACAGGCAAACACTGAAAATGGAAGGAATTTCAACGAAAAAAACAAGACAAGTACAGACACACTATTTCAATCAAACACGGAAGCCAAGGTCACGCACATCATACTTATTTCCTAAATGGGGATACCCACAAACAACTTTTACCTCGCTGTCGCCACGAAGGATATCCGGTACCGCACACAACACAAAGCGAAGCTTCACACCTGAAACTCCACGCTTTACGAGGTCCATCCCACCGATACGAGCCAAGCCGACCAGCAGATAGACATGGAACACCGCGACAACCCTGAAGTTAAGGGCGACTTGAGGAAAATCGCAATGCAGATAACGTGGGTCTTCGTCTTCTGGTCCAACGCTCATCATCGGTTGAGTTTTGCAACTGCTCCATCGCGTGTCGGATTAGTCCCTCCCTGTTATTGCGACGGCGGGCGGGCAAGGCTTCGACGCGAAGGCGAAGCGCACGGGCAAGATCTCGGAGAGAGCAAGCGGCACACGGGCAAGGGTGAGGCGCAAGGGAACAGGGCACGCGCCAGGGTGCGGAGCAAGGGAGTCGCGCAAGGGCGAGAGTGAGGTGCCAGGAACAAGCGCACGGGCAAGGATGCGGAGTGAGGGAGTGGCGTACGAACGAGGGTGCTGGACGGACAGACGGAAGAGGTGGAGAACAGGGGAAATACCCCCCGTCAACGAATTGAAATAAAAGGACGAGGGAAGAGCGCACGGGCAAGGTCTCGGAGAGGGGAAGCGGCACACGGGCAAGGGTGAGGCGCGAGGAGACGGCGCAGGGGCCAGGGTGCGGAGTGACGGAGTGGCGCACGAGCGAGAGTGAGGTGCCAGGGAACAGCGCACGGGCAAGGGTACGGAGTGAGGGAGTGGCGTACGAGCAAGGGTGCGGGACAGGCAGACACAATAGGTGGACAACAGGCAACACCCCCCCCCGTCAACGAATTCAAATGAAAAAACAAACAGAAGAAGTGGGGAACAGGGAAACGATGACAGAAATACAAGTCGATATACATATCTTAAGATAAACAAGCTACAATATTCACCGGCACGCGGACAGGAACAAAACAACTAGGCGCAGGACGAATTGGGAAAAATACCGCAAGGAAACAGCGCACGGGCAAGGGTGCGGAGTTAGGGAGTGGCGTACAAGCAAGGGTGCGGGACGGACAGACGGAAGAAGTGGAGAACAGGCAAGATGAAGTGAAAAGACAAACACAAGAAGTGGGGAACAGGGAAGCGATGACGGACGATCCAAGTCAGCCATACCACTATTTAAATAAACCAAATATACCATGCACTGGTACGCGGACAGAATTAAACAACCATTAATAGGGCGCGGGACGAGTTGAAATAAAACGCGCGAGGGAACAGCGCACGGGCGAGCGTGCGGAGTTAGGGAGTGGCGTACAAGCAATGGTGCGGGACGGGCAGACGGAA
>JBBMHQ010078520.1:0-11921 GCA_037834295.1 Postelsia palmaeformis
CTCCTCGTCGAGGTCATCGCTCATTTCGCCGCAGGTAGACCTGGGGCTCGAGCCGTCGTCGCTGCCACCGCCACCATCACCACCATCACCACCATCACCACCGTCACCACCGTCGTCACCGCCACTAACACGGCCATCGTACCCACCGCCGCAGCTACCTTCGCCACCGCCCCAGCCGGTAACGGAGGAACGCCAGTGAAGTCCAGAGTACACCCCGGCCTTGGCGCTGCAAGTGTAGCCGTTGCAGCCGGGGTCGCCGAAATCCAGCGCCATCGAGCAGGGACGCGCGGCGAAGTGAATGGAAACTGGGGGGTGTTCAATGACTCCTCGATCAAACCGCAGGCTCCTGTTCGTGCGAGCTCTCCACCGCATGTGCCTGGATATCCAGGCTAACTTCCGCGTCAGAGCGAAGGGCTTCGCCACCGAATGTCCGTTGTGCCCAGCACCAATATCACTCGCCGGATACAGGGAGGCGCCACAGAATCACGACGAGGAGATGGCATCCGAGATATTGGGCACAGCATGAGGAGCAGTGCCGGTCGACGAGCACGGAGACCCTTCAACGAGGCCTGTTGAACCGTCGGTGTAGGGGTCGCCGAGTGATATGTGGCATATGCCATTCGTTGGTGGAAAAGGCCAATTTTAGACACATATATGGCCTGCTCGTATAGCGTGGGCCTTCGTTATGCCATAAAATTCTTGGAGAACACAGACACTCCCGACGGTGATGGCACACGCTGCACTGCATGCTCAAAGCCAGCGTCGCGTGGAGAGCTCTCGTTCAAAGCCGAACTGAACCCGTTCTTAAAAACGCCCTTCGGGCTGGCTAGAGTAATACTCCTCGAATACATTACTCAGGTATAGGGATCGCCGTTGCGCTTGTGTGGGTCTATTGTGAGCCACCCTAAAAAACTACCTCCGGCTTCGATCGTCAATAGCAGGACGCAGGGATCTTCTGGCGCCTTCCCTTTCCTGTCGTAATATCGCACGCGTCTCCTCGGAAACGGGGACATTTCGACATGTGGGTTCCACGACCTACAGTAGTGCGAGAAAGGGCAGGTCCCACGAACTAGAACATTAATAGAAGTCTACGGCTCCTCAAAACCTGCTCCCGCACCTTTAACCTGAACGGCTGCAGGGTGAAGAGGGGGCACGGGGACAACATATCCACCAAGGGCTCAAAAACGTCAACCACCGAAAATGTTGTCAATCCCCTTGAAATGAGAGCGAGGGCAAGACTGTATCGCCGAAAATCTATCCCGCGCCGGGCAATAGGGTGCCGGTGACGAAGGGCAAAACACACAATCTGGTATACTTATACGTGTGTA
Organism: Postelsia palmaeformis; assembly: GCA_037834295.1. NCBI lineage: Eukaryota > Phaeophyceae > Laminariales > Laminariaceae > Postelsia > Postelsia palmaeformis. The sequence continues at coordinate 1,329 of JBBMHQ010078520.1, forward strand.
GCAGCTAAACGGCCAACTTGTCACACCTGCACCTCACTTAGTTTTGCGGCTTTGGCCCCCGACCACAAAATTTGAACACGGTCGGTGAAAACAAGACATTATTCTGGTGTCGGTCGAGCTCATAGCTGTTTGACTGCAGCTTCCCATGCCATCGGAGGGGTGCTCAAACGTACCAGCACATGCATGTGGCCAATACATAACGCGACGCGGCTGGCCCGCGGGGAGACGAGAGGAGCTTACATCGTCAGATCATCTAAACCTCCCATACATCCATGCAGTATGTGATACTTCGAAGCATGCCACTATTGCATAAGGTCAATGGCAAGGACGGGGATGGCGGGCGTAACTCGGGTGTTGGATTCGCGCTCGAACCTACTGTACGAGTACAGCATGAAGCAAGAGTACACGCCTTACACTCGCAGAGGGGAAACTTGTGCGGCGAAAAACGCTCAAGGATCGGAGGTTGGAACTACTAGAGTGTTTCTATCGGCGAGAGACATACCTGTATCGGATACAGTCTCACAAGACACCTATGAATATGTACTTCGAAGTATAAATAAAAGAAAACGAGCAATGAGAAAGGCACGCTGAGATTTGCGGGAAGCTAACAATTTCAGGAGTCGTTACTAAGGTTAGTGGGAAACGCACCCGTTCTCAAATAAGAAATCCAGCCTGAGCCAGCTTTCTTATCTTTTCTCACTGTAGATGCCCGGTACTCACAATCATCGAAGCGTGCTTCTCTGCGCTTCACTCTAAAAAAATCTGACATCATCAACGGACTAAGATTTTTGTTTATTTTTCGTCGATACCGTTCTTTGAACCTTGCTCCTGCTTCTTTGCTGCTTGGATATGTTCGGTCCCATGCACCCTCTCCCCTCCCTGCCCGCTACGGTACGTGGGTTGTTTCGCCCGGTAGTTGACGTTTTACGTTCGTTTGTATCATCTGGTGGGATCAGCACGAGTACCCCATCGTTGATCGAGTCACGACCAACCGCAACAGTAGTCATTGCCTTCTCAGGCCCACTGCATAGTTCACACCAGTAGCTAACTTACGAATTTTGCCAAACCACGGAGTTTCCGCTCTGTGCAAGTAGTATGAGCAATGCCAACAGATGACAATCCCGTATCGGCGTATACCTGGTACCTGGTATGTATGTAGATGCGTACGTAACCGGGGGTCCTGATGTATACATATATCCATGCAACTTTCAAACCTATCCGAGGGCAAAGAAGGGTGACCAAAGCGAAACCAATCAACGGACCCAGTCACATCGGGTTCGTTCGGCTGGCTGCCGTGTACATATACTTTACGTAGAATATACTGTTGGGATGGAAACGATATGTATATGGCTTTTGTATAACGAAACTCCCTCGGGTTGGATGGCTGGTCAACTTTTGCCCCGAGTGTAAGGCTTTGTTTTTGCCTGGGTCGAATAGTCGGTTAACCTGAACCCCCTGTATGCAAGGCTGCTTCTCTTGGTTGGGTAATTCGTTAACCTATACCCGGTGTGTATTCGGTGAGCGTATAGTGCTTACTTCGACTTCTGGTTGATCGGTTAACCTATTATACCTGACTGGTTGATCTATACCTGGTACTCCCCGGTATGTACTTGGTATGTATAGTGTGAAGTTGTTACTTTCGGGCGGGTGATTAGCTACGATATAACCTATGCGTCCTCCGGTATTGTTTCGGTATGCAGGTGGCGTTTGCTCTGGGTCACAGCATTGGTTAACCTGTATTACCGGTATCTGGTACCCCGATATAGATGCATTCAGAGTGTAAAGTAGTATGTGTGTTTCAATCTCGAGTGAGTGCTCGGTTAACCTATACTCCGGGTGTGTTTACACCAGATACTCGTTACGTATGTGGTGTTTAACTCTGGGTTGGGTGTCTTGATAACCCATACCCCGGTACAGCAGTACGTGCAGTAGTTCCCACATACATGGCATCTGATATCAGCGATATACTCTAGGAGGGGCGGCGGCCCAGATCTCACTTCGATCGCTACCATTTATATATATATATATATATATATTATCTGTGATTGCACGTCTCAAGCCCCGATATACGTATCACTCTGAATCTCTTCGGATTACAGTACAGTATAGAGCAGTTTTTGTGGGTATCTCTATCAGGGGGGGTCACAGTAAATAGCACCAAATATTGTCAGTGAAAATAGGTGAATAAATAGGCTTTTTTTCTGTACACTATTACGGGGGGCCATAGTTAATGGGACCAAATCTTGTTGGGAAAAATAGCGGAATATATAGTTTTTCGTCTGTAGGTCCTATTTACTATGGCCCCCCGTGATAGGTCCTGTATACTATGGTCCCCCATAATAGGTATGCATCGTTTCCTTGCTGCCAAGGATCTCCGCGGCCTGTCAGCGGCCCGAGGGCCGAGCAAACACCGGAGAAATTATCACAGACCGGGCCAGTAGGCTAGGTTTAAAAATCTGAAAGTATTCCCGGGCCGGGCCAGGCTGGGTCGGAAATCTGGACATGTCACGGGAGCCCCCCCGGGCCGGTTATGCAAATCTGAAAACCTGGTGGGACGAGGTCTGATATGCAAAGAAAAGTGAAAATCTTACGGGTTGGGCCGGGCCGGGTTTGAAATTTAAAAATCTCAGCGGCCGGGGCGGGCTGGAACCCCGTCGTCTGAAAAAAAACAAGGGCCGAACCAGTATGCCCCGTGAATCGACCCCCTATTTTATCGTTGTCGACTTGCGGGCCGACCAGAGAAGCCCGCGTCAGACTCGCGAGTCACTGCCGTCTGGTCTGCTTTACCATATTGATATGGTCTGCTTTACCATATTATTGATTTCCCATCCTTGCTTACGGTAATGATTCAACATCTATCGTGTAATGTGCCTCGGGAAGAAATTAAGTAATGTGCACTATTAATAGTATGACTCAACTAAAATGACACTATGTTACACTACTGCTGCATGTAACTCAAGACAATATTTCGTTTAGTTCAGCCACTCGTTATTCTAACACCCAATTCACATCATTATCATTATCTTATTTGGAGGAGGAAACCTATTTATTCAACACTTTTATAGAAGTATTAACGACTAATTAGTGGAATCATTCACGTACAGTCGCTTTTGCTCTTCGTCGTCTGGGTTTCCTGCTGTTTCCTCGCGTTTTTGGCTGTTGGCTCGTACGCTACGCATTGTCAGAGGGGCAATGAAATCAGATCACTTATGATGATAGTACTCGTATTTATCAGCGAACTTCACGCTACTACTGCTGCTTTGACTACAGCCATGCATGCAGTTTTTCACCCACACCTATATACCCAATTGATATCGATCGCTATTAAGTGTGCCTCGGAGGTGCGTAAATAATACTCCGTAATAATTTCACACCACGACGTTTACTCAACGAGGCACTAATAAGTTCTACCAGCGGTACACCCACGGCTCCGTCCATGACGCTAGTCCTGCGTTGCCCATGGTAATTTGTAAATACATGGTACAGTAGCATTACTAGTATACCAGGCATCTGGTGCCTGGTACCTACCAACTACAGAACTACTGTTGTCGCCAAGGAAGAGGGTAAAGGGGGGTGAGGGAGTGCAGTTCTGTCACGGGGGTATCGGTCGCATGTGTTGGGTCGATTCGGATCGCAGCGTTATATTCCTGGAACAAGCGTGCGTGTCTATTAAAACGATAATAATACATATTGGAGTACAAAGGTGCGCAGCGGGCGGAACCGCCCGCTGAGTACGCTCGCTCACGAAGAAGGATGAAGCGGAATACCAGATATATGGTCCAAAGTTTTAGGTGCCAACATACAGGAGACTTGCAAATAAATGACAAGAAGAGCTCCACATGCTCCAATGTGAAGGCGTTGCCTCTTCGCGGTGCAGGTAGGTGTATTGGTGTTGAGGTATTCGTCCGCCATTTCAATTGTCCTCGCTGTCGCTTTCCCTCCGTCACGAACGAGCCTCATGATGAGCTTTTGTAAGGTACATAAACCAGGTGATAAAGGGTATACATGAGGCGGAAGTAGAAAGCAGTGACAGGCAGATGGATGGGAATCAAGACCACTAATACTATTGGGGTTCTCCTTATTTACCCCTTAAACCAAAGTTTGTACATTATCCAAGAGATGTGACATCATTTTGTTTTTGAATCCTGAAAACGCATACCAGGTAGATAGGTTTCCATATAATCTACGGTATACGTTATGGGCTACATCACACCAGGGGAACGAACTGAAGCGGGAGTACACCCATTTTCACTAGAAGGTCTAGGCCAACCGTGTGACAAGTGGTTCCACGCCTCACCCACAAAACGGAAGTAACCTTTTTAGGGGACAAACTCGATTGTCCCCTAAACGTATCTGCAGTGCTATAAGTAAAAAAGGGGATATTCGTGTTGTGTTGGCGCAGCGTTGCGACACATGATCATGTTGTGGTGACCACCAAAACCGAAAATCATCACAACTTGAAACCGTGGATACGCACAGTACTGTAGGGTAGACACTCGCGCCAGTGGCTCTCGTGAACAAACGCTGGAAATGAAGGGCCTGAACGTGAACCTCCTTCCGTATATAGGTACAACATATTATGGTAATTAATCACTTGTATGAGCAAGTATTGTTTGCAAGCCTCTTTTATTTTGCACCCCACCTGCTTGGCCGTCTGCGCTTGACTCTTCTCTAAAAACGGTGTGCCGGAGGGTGTTGTCTTCCTCCTCGTGTGCTTCTTTCAAATGCTCAAATCGGCTGTGCAGCACCTGACACATACCGGTACAGCAGGAAGTAGTAGTCACCCGACCAGCAGAAAGAAAGGCGAGCGAGAGCAGCAAAAGCAGTCAACTGAGGCTCGCAAGGAAGGGCGTAGGTAGTGCTTGCTGACCAATAGACATGGGAAGACATTGATTGGTGAACGAAAGGGACGCGATGATGCATCAATGCGTGAGAGGGAGGAGAGACCCGAAACGCAAGGCTACTCTCCCAGCAACAGCCAAGTTACCATTACTTTTGAGCACCGTTTTCACCCTTCGGAGCCCCTCCTTGATAGAATTGAAAAAAAACAACGAGAACTAACCTTGGTGCTGTCAAACGTCCACAAACAGCGTCAGCGCTCAGCAGCAGCATGGCTACGATCGTGTTGAGTTCATGCCGTACGACCCCTCGCATCAGCCATTGTAAGTCGAACAGAGGAATTCGTATATTATTGTCAAGTTAATGTCCCCTCAAAAGTCCCAAGAGGGTTAAGAGATGTGAGATTTTGGTTTTAGGGGGGTGGGGGGCAGTAACGCGCGTGGTTAAGTAAAATAATGGGCAGAAAATCTCAGTTTATGACTCGGGCCACCGCATGCAGTGAGTAAATTTGTGTGTTGTTGGCTCTTTTTGTGAGACGATCGATATATCGCATCGGGTATACCTATGATAGTCCTCCGTCGCTCCAGATCATGGGGCAGCGAGTGAGTTGCACCTTTCTGCTATTCACGAGAGTATTTCTGCTGTAATACTCAGTAGTAGTAATCAGCACCCATGATGGATCCGAAAATCACATATTATATATCCCCCCACCCATGCTTACTATCGGCCATATCTGGTCCTGAGTCCTACAGTCTACAGTATGATCTCCCATACTGTGAATGAATGCAGTGCGTCTACCCCTGTTGGCACTGGAACGGAAAATAACCGCAACGAGAAAAAAAATGACGACTACGACTGCACCGCCCCACTGCTTGCTTGGGAGGTGGTGCTGTGTCGTGAGATCGGGTGTTCGAGCTGCGATACAAGGAGCCGTGTGCGATGCCGGCTCAGCAGCAGCAGCAGCAGCAGCAGCACGGCCCTACACCTACGCGTTCGCTGCTTCTTTGCGCTCAAACGATCCAGCGTGTGTGCTCCTACCTCCTCCACAGTAGCAGTGGGCGGTTGAGATAATCAAGCTTGTACAGAAATTAGTTGGCCGCTGTAATACCTCTGGCAATACTTCTGGGTCCCAAACGAATTACGGTATACCTGGTACTGCTGTAGTATCAGCATAATTTACGTTTTGTGCCGGTATTGTCATGATCAAGCCGACAATACCGGCACTGCAGCGGGCAACCGGCACTATACTTCACACACTGCCACAAGGGCTGGTGGATATCGATACTGCCGACGGAGGTACTGCTGTACGTACGATAGAGGTGTCATGTGACGCCTCCTGCCAACAAATAACTGTATTAACTAACACTGTTAACAATCAAACGAGTAGGTAATGGGCTCGTGTCACGGATCCCTTGACTATTAAAGTCTCCTAATCTCTTGGCAGAAACGCTACCGGGTGACAGGACTCCTCGGCTGAGGAAGAGTACACAATACAATGCATGTCGTATACCCAATGAGGGACATGGCTTATAAGGCGAGCCTTGTCCTTGGGGGTACAATTTGCCTTACGTTATCATTCGTGATACTGCTGTAGTCCTCACAATACTCTTATGGCCACGGGATTTGCTCCTCGACCTAAGTTTTTATGCTGGACCTGGTATCTCGAAACCAGTGTTTGGGTGTGGCGAAGAACATTCTTAGAGCAATAGGCTCCTCAATGAAGTGAAGAGTTTCATCACAAAAAGTAGGGTGCAAACCCCCCTACAGGACGTTACTAAGCGCGCGTCTACAGCGGGGTACTCACTGCGTGGTGCTCCGTCTGATATCTAGCACCTGAGTCGGGCATCGCGTTTAACGACCGCCACTACTCAGGAACGATGAATGACAGTTTGTGGTTCGGACGGCATCAAGTGTACCAGGTACACGCTCAAGATGCAAGCAAGGGGCGTCGTCGCATTGCTCCGACATCCAGCTACTATTTATACTATTATTAATACCACTACTAGCAACACTGCTATTGGGGACCATAGTAAATACCAGGTAGGACCAAATATTGTTAGTTTAAATAGCGAATTATATAGGTGTTTATGTGTACGTACCGTGGGCCCTATTTACTATGATCCCTCGTAATACTACTGAAACAACGCTAATCGCGCAAGCCCAACAACTCTCTGCTCCCCCTCCACGTGACACCTGTTCTACTTGGCCAGACTTCAAGCGGCGAACGATGAAGTTGCATGCCCTATACCCTACATATACAGTTGGGCGCTAACACCTTCTATCTGATCTTGCCCTGCTACAATGTTGATTCGAAGGGAACACCATGTTACTGGGTGCTACAATAGCCCATTCAGTCAGTTATCCCGCCCTCTTACGCAACTTGTCGAACGCTGAGAGGCAACACAACGCAAGTAGCTTGCGCGCCGTCAGATTACGAAGTCTCGAAACGCTGAAGCTGGCTGCTTACCTCCTCCTCCATATTGAGGACCAAGGACCGAGTCATCGCCGGCAGTGTCGCAACCAAAAGCACCGCCGAGCCGAGAAAGAACCGCGCCATAAAGCTTTCGAATCGTAACTTCAGGTTGATACGGGCTCGTACTAACCACTCCTTCTGCTGCTGCTGCTGCTGATGCTGATGCGGATGCTGTGATGTTGCTGCTGGTGCTGCTGCTGCTCCACGAATTTGTTTGTATACTAAACCTCCACTATTGTCAAGCACAGAGAAGTCTCAGTCTGTCAAGCGAGACCTGAGGGACCAGATCGTCCTTCTGCAGAGCAGCGTAGTAGCTCCCGCGAGTGGAATGTGCCCGTTTTGGATGGACAGGGATCCAAAGAAGCAGTGGAGGTTATGTCTGGATACTACACGGGTACTGCACCTCGTTTGCGAAACTCTCAACCCTCGCAATACAGACAAAAGATACGATACATCATTTCCAGTACAGCAGTACCTGCCTGGTGATTGAAATTCCAGGTGAGCTTGAAAAACAAAACGAGAAATGAAATTCACGAACGAGCAGATTAGGTGGTGGAGCAGCTAGCTTCCTTTGGGGCCTCTTCTGCTAACAGCCCCGCATACGATAAGCGGTATATAGATATGATACGTACACCCGCTCCATGTACCGCATTTGCCCTCGGCGAGCGTGTGCGGGGGGAGGGGGTACTCGATAGGAGATATGTACTCGATCTCATGCATGGCCGTTGTCGTATGGCCATAGACCCTCGCATCCCTACAATGCCGGGACGGGGCATGTCGGGTTTTCACAGACCAGGCAGATATTGCTTGCACTAAGCGCGAAGCGCCGTGAGGTGTCTGGCGAGTCACATGGGTGGTGAGCTGCATCCTACTAAGAACCGCTTGTGAGGCGGACTTGCATCATATGGATGACAGCTTCAATGAGTTAGTTTAATTTATGGTTGAGCCACTCCCACAGACAGCAATGGGAGTACTGTGTAAGTAACTGCTTCTGGGGTGCCTGACTTTAAACACTATGTGATACGATCAATCCCCTTGTTGTGCGGAGTATAGGTTCTTCACCTCGCACAAATTATCTAATTCGACAACCAGCTGTGACCGATAGCCGAAAACAAGAAAAAGCGGTACCTTGGTTGTCCAGCTCAAGTAGGGAGCGGCATATCTTACAGTGGCGTTGCCAATCGACGTCAACCCAACATATATAAAATGGGGGGGGGGAGGGGGCGTACTCGTTGTCGTGCATGGCCGTCGTCGTTTGTGGCGTTATGCGGAGGAGAGGGGAGGGGGGGGGGTACTTTCCATGAGGTTGGTAACCTTCGTTTTGCCGCTAATTTTATGCTATGGCTTTGTTTCGAAAGCCCTTGAAAGACCGGTGACTACCTGACTTAGATTATTGGAACGTATTATATAACTGTATGGGGAGGTATACTGTAACCGATAGCTTTCATCCCAGCGTTTTCCGAGCCCCGATCCTGTTGGTCGAGGGTCCTCCCCCGCTCGCCCTCAGCCAATATGGGTTCGCGGCACAACCGCAGGAGTTGCCCCCGGGGGGAAACCCCAGTTCCGCCTCACCCGGGGACGATAGAACCCCATCCCTGGTTCGAAAATCTCCCCGGTATCTCTACAACTCCAACAACCCGAGACGGTAAACACGATGCCCGGGGTCGATACCATCCCGCACGATGGGGAAACTCCATCCCATCGACCAATCGCTGTGATTGGCTAGGGTCAGAAAATTTAGCCAACACAATCCAGGGACGATAGGGTCCCATCCCCGGATTGGAATTCCCTCCATACATCTATATCTTCAACAACCTCAGGCTAACAAGGCAGTTATCCCCGTGTCGACACCGTCCCGCACAGTGGAAACCCCGGCCCTATCGTCCGATCGCTGGTTGGCTCGGGGCTCGAAAGTAAGGTCAACCCCACCTTGGGGACGACGGGGCCCCATCCTCGGATCAGAGACCCTTCGATGTATCCATAACTCCACAAACCGGGCACAGAAGCCGAGATCCCAAGGGCCAATACCGCCCGGCACAGTGTGGAAATCCTAACCCCATCATCAGCCGATCCCTGATCGACTGGGGTTCGAAAACAAAGCCAGCACCACCTGGCCTACATCCCTGGTTCGGATATCCCTTCATACATCTACACAGCTCCGACAACCCAGGGACGAAAGTCGAGTTTCTCCGGATACATACCACCCCGCACAGTGAGGAAACTCCAACCCCACCTACCGATCGCTGGTTGGCTGGGGATCGAAACATAATCAAGGCTGATCACAGTGACTGACAACCATGGCGGGACGGGACGGAACAATTTTTTCTTGTTTAGCGGGCAAAAACATGACAACGGGGGACGAGACAGGACGGCAAAATGAAGGCATACAAAGTTGACGGAACGGGACAGTGGGTGCACAATTTCTCGACGGGACGGGACGGTAAAATTCAACGGGACAGATCTTCTCGACGGGACGGGACGGTAAATATTTCTTCTCTCGGCTGGACGCGATGGTAAATATGTTTCTCCTCGGCGGGACGGGACGGTAAATATTTCCCCTTCGGCGGGACGGGACGGTGAATATTTTTCCCCACGGCGGGATGGGACAGATTTTCTTTCTTCGACGGGTCGGGACGGTGAAATATATTTTTCTATTACGGGGAGCCATAGTTAACAGGACCAAATATTGATACTAAAAATATGTAAATACATGGGTTTTTGTGTAGACCCCAGGTCCTCTTAACTATGTTTCCCCGTAATAGGCTGAACGGGCGGTACATATTATATATATATATATATATTTAATATTTATATATATATACCCGGAGTATATAATTATTATATATATATATGTTTATTAAATATATACTCGAGTATAGTACAACTCGATTTTATTATATTATTCTCGTGATTCGTGTTGGGACTGGATGGGAACAGGCGATCACGACTGAATGTGTCTCGCAGGGGAAGAGGCAAAAGTTATGGCCGCCGGGGCCCATAATTTCGCGGGAGAGATTTTATCGGCGGGACGGAGCGGAAATTTTTCGGTGTCACGGCGGGACGGGACGGTGATTTGTTCGGTGTCACGGCGGAGCGGGACGGTGATTGTCCGGTGTCACGGCGGGACGGGACGGTAATTGTTCGATGTCACGGCGGGACGGAACGGTAATTTTCAACGGGAGAGATTTTATCGGCGGGACGGAACGGTAGTTTTCAACGGGAGATATTTTATCGGCGGGACGGGACGGTATGTGACGACGGTCAGGGAAATTGTCGGCGGG
>JBBMHQ010078531.1:0-11570 GCA_037834295.1 Postelsia palmaeformis
CCCGGATTTGAGTTACGACTGAAGAGGGAGAGAGAGAAGAAGGGCGAAGATAATAAATGGGATGGGAAAAAAAAAAAGAAAAAGTGTAGAGCGTAACCTTTTTCAAATAATAAATCCAGCCTGGGCCAGCTTTCCTGTTTTTTACTACTGTAGGTGTGTTGTGAGTACGTACGTGATAATCACAGCCGGGCGTCGAAATCGCGTATGGAGACGGTGACTGGCGCGCTGACTCGATGACCCACACCTTGTCCCACCCCGTTCTATATAAGGTGGGGAAAACGTCGTCTTAGAACAAGCCCTCGCGGAATACCACGATCAACACTTACAGAAGTCCCGCTCTTCGCTCGGCGAGCGCAAGTCACAGCGGTGGCCGCGCTACATGAAGAGGCAGCGACGGCAGATAAACCTGACTGTGAGTTGGCGTGGCAGAAAAATACTTTCGGTATGAGCCACCCTCTGGTGAAAAATAGTATGATATCGTGTACCGTAGCAGGTAGAGATGTAATGTACAGCAAGTGTTGTATGGTATGATCTATTTTTTTCTCCGAACAAATTAGTCTCTCCAAGGTACGCAGGCATTAAAAAGGTTAAGGTTCACGAGTGAACACGTTACCACCACGGTTGTTGGTTGCATGATCTGGTCGCTGGGTGACGTGGACCCCTCGGAAGGGCGCACTGGCAGATTGATCATTGTCATCTTTGCTATCGCGAACAACGCAATTCAAGGATCTCCGCGTCCTAGGAGTTGTCCTGCTTCGCCTGACGCGCACTCGTATTGCGTCGGGCCGCCTTCGTCGGTCGTTCACCGTCGCTCGGTCGCTCGGTCGCTCGGTCACTCGGTCGCTCGGTCGATCGCGCCGACGTTCGCGCCGCCGCCGCTTGCGCCGCCACTTTTGTTTGCATACTATTACTCTTCGAAGTACGAGACATACCGGTGATTCCCTTTTGTTTTTTGCTCTTCCGGGTGCAGGTGAGGCACACTCCATTGCCGCATAGGCTGGTGACATGCACAGTGGAGGCCGGGGACGAGCTCCGACGAACAGCGGTCCAGCTGCCCAACACAGCTACGTTCGGCGAGTTGCTTGTGCGCGCACGAAATCAGCGGCATGGAGGCCTGGAGTCCGAAGGCCCTCTTTATGGGAAGGTCGGCGAGTTGGACACCACCCTTAAGGATGCTTGGGCTCGGAACGGCTGCAAGGTCGACGGAACACTCCACATAGGCCTATCAGTCGTTGTTTCGTTTCCTGGGCCGAGCCAGAAATCTCTACCTCTCGTGATGGGACCCAGTGACACAGTCGGAGACGTTAAGCAGGTGGGGGCAACAAGGGAGCGGACGTTAACCTTGCCGGTTCTCTTTTCTACGGTAGATTACCACACGAAAAGCTGCAGCGTGATATCGAAACCAAGACCATGTGTTTTTGTGACGCATTGTTCAGCCTTTGGTCCATACTATATCGACGCCGTACATACCTAAGCGCATGACGTATTATATCCCCATTGTGCCCTGCAGAGTGTTTGTTGTCACAAAGGTGTCGCTCCGAGTCGACAAAGCGTGACGGTCCGGGGAGAAACGCAAAAACTTGAAGACAGTCTCGTCCTCAAAGAACTCTGCGCAGCCGGGGTCGAAGTCGAAAGATTGTCTGTGTCGGTTGAGATACACCTGGAGGTTATTATCAAGGAAACCGCGTTCTCTCCGGGGACTCACTTCAAGGTAAAGGAGGCTGAGTCTGGTTTCCCTTGGCGTAGCTTTTTTACTGCCGAGGTTTATCGCACGGGTCGCCCCGTCTGGCTCTTCACGAAGGCTGTATGGACCAAACAAAGATCGACGGGTAAAATGATTGCCGCCACGAATATATACGGTGCTACGGAGTACATGTTATAGCCCAACATTTGAAAACACATACCAGGTATGCTGAACTGACACTTTTCCCTTTTTCCTACCAACTTTTCTCTGGAACAGGCAGCACCTGGTGATGGTACTGTCCCAAGCACATCGAGACCATTTGCGCACAGTTTCATAGACACCGGCAAGGACTCTCGCGTCCAAGGCACTTGTTCATTCCTACCACCGCCACCGCCATCAGCCGGCTTCCCCCCCAAGTCGAACACACACGCACGTGCCGGGGTTGACTCTTTTGTAGCAGCACCTTCATCTGTCGGCCGAACTGTTACGGCGAATAAACCAGCTCAAGGTTACGGCTGCCGCGTCATCTCATTGTTTGCGCTGAGCCCGTCCGGTAAGGCCTTGGGATTAAGGGTACCAGGAGCGGGCACGGTGTTGCACGCCAAGGAGCAAGTCTCTGCATGCGAGGGAGTTCCACCGTGCCAGCAACGCCTCTTATGGCGGGGGGTACCTCTGGAGCCGGATCACGCTTCTCTCCACAAGTTGGGGATACGTAGCGGTGACACACTGGTCGTGGGCTATCGTTTTCCTCGACCTACCCTCGGTGGGCCTACCCGAGCAGATGGAGCAGCAGAAGGAGAAGATAGCAGTAGAGCGGTGGCCGAGGGGGGAATCGAAGATGCCACGGGCCCGTGCGAAAGTGAGCGTGTGATTCACCTCAAGGATGACCTAATCAGACAAGAGCGAACACCAGAAATGCTGAGGGTGGATGGGGACGAGCGTAATGCCAAGGCCGTGAGAGAACGAGAGAGCACTAATATTATCCAGCCGGAGGAAGGCAAAACGGCAGGAGGTGGGCTCAACATCGCCGGCAATGGTGGCAGCGACGCCAGCGATGGTAGCGATGGAAGCGGCGGGCGTAGTGGTAGCGGTGGCAACGACAGTAGCGGTGGCAGTGGTAGTATAAGCGGCACCGGCGTACCCGTTGATACTGCTGCTTCTGCTGCCCAAGGACACGAGAAAGGAAGCGGGCGGCGAGTGTGGTGGTCGAAGAAAACACGAAACTCTAAAAACGAAGACCGCCACGAGCGGAACAGTAGTACCGGGGCAGGTGTAGGAGGAACGACGGTGGCGGCATCTTCTGCTGGCGAGGAGCACACGCATAACGCATCTCCTGCACCCATACAGCCCAACCGGGATGGTTCCGATGGGACAGGGAGAGTTGGTGGGTTAGCTCGGGTTACAGAGTTTTCAAGTGCCGCCCCGAGCTACCCTCTCGTTGCAAACCGCCGAGCGAAACAACTGCCCACTCCGCTGCCTGTGAGAGCACATTTTTCTGGGTGGGTGCGGCGGAAGCCTAGCCGCCGTACACCCGACCATTCGACTTCATCGGCAGATGGCGGCAATGGGGGTGGATAGATGCCGGCATAGACAGGGCTATTATGTCTGCCGCTGAAACTATCCGAGGGTATCGGACTACGCAGAGTGGGCTTTGGTGGAGGGGGGCGGGGGAGGTCCGTCAAACAACTGCCGTCGTCTGTGTTTTTCCTTGGATTGATCTTCCTGTGTGGGTTGTTCGGAAGCACGGGGAGTCCGGTTAGCCTCTGGTATATTGCGGGATCGTTTTGTCGCCAGGGAAGATAAGTCATATAAGACCTTGGGGGTACCTCTCTTAACAAAAAAATGTCACGTGCGCTAGTCCATATTTCTGTGGGGGGGAGGACTTGCGTTGATGAGGCATCGTGCAGCAGTTCTGTTAAAAGGTCTGCCTTGAAGCCCAGAGCGCAAAGGTCAGGCGCCCTGATATCGTGTTCCGTGGTGTATTGACTGGGCAACGGATTACCCGTTCAATATGCCACACACACCCTTGAAGAATATATATCCGCAAGGGTGCCATTCGATAAATGATGCGCATAAGCATCGTTGGCTTCTATAGGTTGATTGGCGGGCGAAAACGATGCTGATCACCCAGCATGCAAGAGGCTACCTATTTATTGTACCTATTTTCAGGTGAATGAGTTTTGCCGTTGAGCAAGAGTCCAAGGAGAAACACAGGGATAGCTTCTTTGTGACTTTGGTCTGCGAATATCTGGTGTTGGGAAGCTCTCCACCTACTCCGCGTGCGCACACGCTACTGTACAAGGAGTCCCTGGCGTTCGATATTACTGGGTCTGATTGGAGGAAATACAACGACCCTAACCTTGAAAAAAAATGGCACGATCATCCAAACCGCGCCAACCTAGGGGGGGGAGGACTGTGCCATTGCCGACCCACGTCTTCAACGGAAAAAGGCGAACTTCAGTCGCCTGTCGTCGTTTCTTACGTCGACTCGAGGGACCCGGAGACAACCCCGCTTTGCTTTCTGTCACGCTAAGAATGCGTGATACATGTTTTCTTGATATTGAATAGTGGCCTCAACTACTGATCGCAGAGAAAGGCGCTTTTTCGATAACATTCATAGCAGAGCGCTCCGCTTTCTTGGTCGACCCTTCTCCCCTCTCAACGATCAACCGATTCCGGCGACCGTATTTAGAGCTTCTCGGACTGGGAGTTACCTGGCGGTCCTGGGACGTATAAAACGTATTTTCACAGGCAGAAAAAGGCATGCCAAGGGTGGAGGGCGTGAGAACAAAGAGGGCTCCATGTGGCAGATCAGCGCACAAATCGCTTTCGCGCTTGTCGTCATGTCGCAAGTCATCGGAGCCCACCACAACGTCAGCTCTTACTTCATAATTTAGTGGACGAACGGCTCGCAACTGTTTCACCTCTAAAGACCCACGAAACAACATACATACTTTTCAGTGCCATATACCGTGCGTGACTGGTCGTGCCTGCTGTGGTATCACCCGCAAGATAGTTACCACAAAAGAGAGTGCTGCACGAATGCTGAAAAAAACGCGAAAGGGCGGCATTGCGAAGTTGGTAAAAAACCCATGGTTACCCTTCGCGCCATACCTAGCATCTCCCGTACTAGGAATCCACCCACAAATCATGTGGTGATAAGCAGGTAGTGCATGGCGCTTTTTTGCAGGTTGCACTAAGGTATGATATAAAGCGGTTCGCGTGCAGATTGATACTTAACTCCGTGTCAATCACTGGCAAGGAACACACCGCACCTTAGTTAATACTGTATCCAGCATGGTGGAGTCCTATCCCCCCCCGCCGTCATGGCTGGTCGCATCGTTTTGGCGTGGGGTCGACCTCTCAGCTGCATCCCCTTCCACTCCACCCTCACCAGCGGGACCATCCTCGTCTACATCCAGCCCCCTACCCTCACCCTTCCCGTCTGAGTGTTGGTTTTTACTACCCTCCCCTTCTTGACGTCCGCTCTCCTCTTCTTCCTGGTTACCCGAGCGTAGCTTCTGCTCCGTGCGTTCCTGCGCCTCTTTCGCTTCCTGCTTGTCACTTACTGCTGGTTTTGCTCCATTCTCTTGCCCTTGCCCTTCTGCCGCGGCAACCTCGCGCTTTCGTTCTCCCCCACCGTCCACGTCGATCCCGTCGGCCCTGTCCGCCATGGTGGCAAAGAGTGCACCGACAACCTCGCCGGCCATGTTGTCGAGAACGGCTTCGTGCACGCGTTGCTGTCGCGCCTCGACTGCCCTCGCCTTCATCTCTCTTGCCTGCGTGCTGTCGCCGTCCAGCTGTACACGGGTTTCGGGGAGGAAAATCAGAAACAGTACGAGGAATCAGCATGGATAAAAACGGCCAAATTTACGAGTATGCTGTAGAGTTGACGGGAGTGAGAGATACCTAGATCTCGGGGGTGGGAAGTGGAGGCTAGGGACACCAAACCCACAACGCTCGAATTCAATGGATTCAAACTTGTTAGATCGTCCTCCTCGCACATAAAACAAACTTAACTCAGGAGCAAATAACAGGAAGCGATAATCACAACACGTGCATCGCGAAAGTTACAACGCGTGTTGAGCTTGACGACGCCACCAATCAGTTACCCCCGTTCAAGACACACCCTTTTGGCGATGCGCAGCTCTCGAATGAGCTCCTTTCTTCGCTCCTTCCCCTCGAACATGACGTTTTGAACAGCCCTGCCGCGGACAAGCCTCTGTAATAAAAGCACGGCCAGGTACTCCGGTTCGTCCTCGGGCGAGCGCTGCACCCTACAGGTTTGAGGAAAATACCGTGGGTGATCGGTCACGCAGTCGACCGCCGTTGAGAGTTTCCGTGCAAAGGGCAGGGTCGGTGTTGAGGAGAAATATATGTTTCGAGCTATCTATCATAGGTGTCAGCCGTTCAATAAGATATAGTCAATCTAAGAGAGAAGCTTGGACAGTCTGTGCATGAGGTGCTTTCCACACAAGCACAAGCACAGAAGCACCACATTTCATCGGGATCCTATTTATCTGCAACGTATATCGAAGGCACCACCGAACAACGCATAGCTTTGAAGTCACGTACCTGGGGGTTTGCGGTCGTTCCTTCCTTGATGACTTGTTCCTCCATGCAGGGGTCGTTGTGGTGGCATGGGCCACTTCCTCTTGATCACTGATGTTTTTCCCTCTGCGAGTTACCTGGCGGGGCGGGCGTGAAACGGGTCGCGGCCAACGGCAAGGGGGGTACGAGGCTGGTATGGGATTTCGACGTAGCCAGGACACGATACGTTGGCGGTATTTCTGGCGAGCTTTTGTTGATGCGAGCCATTACTGTGTTCTGCGGGGCGCATGTTTGCCCGGCATCACATCGCCCCTGTACGATATTAAGCACGCTCTTCCGGAACCACGCACTGTTCATATACGTTCACTGCAGGGTGTGTCGATGGTGTTTTGCGTTCAGGGAGATATTATTCCCGCTGAAGTATACATGCGGCCATGAACACCTTACCCCTCTACTTCGAATAATCTTGACCTACAGTAGGCAACGGATGTGACACTGTCTTGTGCGATTCGCTTGTTTTCGCTGGCGGAAAAACATTGCGATAAAGTCGCCCTGGCTATCGCGCATTTGAACCCTACGCTCCGAGCATGTAGATTCAAAAACCAATCAGGAGCAACTTCCCCCTTACATTCGGAGAGGCAGATTTCGCGCTCCCAACGGGCTTAGAGCTTTTTTGAGACTCGAGAAGAGCAGCAGTCGTCTCCAGGTCAAGTTCAACCGCACGCAGCTTCCTTGCGATTGTGGTGGTGGCTCGAGGTTTCACCCGGCTAGGCTTTTGAATAGCCGTCTTTATCAGCGACGGGTTGAGGGTGGCCTCAAGCGCTGACATCCCGTGATAGGTGTTGAGGGGTATCGTAGTACCAGGAAGAGCGAACCTGGCAACGGAACAGATTCAGCGTGTTATGAATAACGCGACGCTTGTAGTAGAAATAGCAGAGCGTCAATAATCACCCCGCTCGTGTCAGAGACTTGCAAACCGTGAGGTGATCTGTCGTTTATATGCTACGCTTCTTCATCCCTCCTGCTCCCGTAAGCTATAGGTTCGCAGCGCGTAGGGTTAGCTGGAGGCGGCGGATAGCAACTACGTAGTATCTGACAACGAATGGAGCTTACTGGTAGACTATACAATCATCCCCTTGTTCGACCCGTGCCTAGCTCTTACCGGTCACTATCTTGGTCGATGCGACGGCCGAGTCGAGTAATTGGAGCATAAACGCCGGATCCGAAGTCGGAGTATTCCTGTTTACGTTGGGCGGTAGGCGCGTGAAGAACACCATATAAATCACAGATTTGCACGGGTAGTTGAAAAACTCGAGAAGAGCTTTTACACCAGCATGCGCAGTTGGTTCCGAGCAATACAATGCCTTGTGCTTGGAGTCGAAGTTCCAACTTAGGGAAGCACTCCGGCCGTCACATTGCTGACTTTTGCCCTTGCCATTGTGTTCTACGATATTGACCGCTACTAGAGACTGTCCATTCGTGTCGCGAATTTACCGTTGCTTGAAGCGACCGTTGTGTCGTCCATGTGCTTTGTCATAGCGACGCAAAATATAGCTAGAGATACCAGACAGGGCGGTATGACAGCACTGTACCCTATACAAGCGCGTCTGGAGACGTGAGAGTGGTTGTTCAACAGCCCCAAGTGCACGGTTTCCGTCCACGGTCGTAATGCAACATCATCTGTAGCGTCATTGCCTTCAAAATTACTTCCTGCCCGTTTTCTCTTCAGCTTTCTCCTCTCAGCAATAGTCAACCGACCGGCAGAGGCTCACCTTGATTATGTCGCGGCACCCAAACTGCTCGCCTTCTTGACCAGGCATTGCCTTTCTAGCCTTAGTAAGCTTACGCAGTACTTTGATCCTTCGCTGTTGGATGGCGCCAATAGTTTTCTCGCACTCTTCGACCTTCGTCTGACGAAGTGCCTGGAGAGGCCGACGCGGCGTTGTGGAAAATCAAGAAAAGTGCGATTTGGGGTGGGGTCAGGGTTAGGTACTGCGGCAGTATCACTTCACACAAACTTTTATGAGACCTGGTGCTAACCGCATAAACTCTGTGGTGAGGGCTTTAGAGAGAGATCGCCACAGAGAATACAGCGCGCTTCGGTGCCCGAAATATCAGTCTGGTTGGGGCTAGTGGGATCCCTGCCCGAAGATCCTGACCAAGAGATGATTCTCCTCAGTCTGGCAACGCCAACCTCTCGGCCCCCATTCCTAAATATTTCAGTGGCGCTTCTTTGATATTCGCAAATAAAAAACTTAATCCTTTTGACGGCGTGATAAAACATAGGTTTTCTATAGGCCTAGCCATCGCACAGGTTTTACCTCTATGCGCTGCTGTGCAAGAAATTCAGCCCCTTGGTCGCGCTCTCTCATAGCCGTCTTCAGAACTTCCAATCGCTCATCTCGAGCTCTGCGAGTACGGAGTTTCCATGAGACAGCAAGGCGTTTTCTGTTGTTTCTTCTTGATAAGTTGGGACTGCAGGCGGCCACTTATCCTTATCAGGATGGTACGTACGCGTTCCCAGCGAGTGTTAAGTTGGACGTCGTGGTCGGCGATCTGTCCAACCGACGACCCACCCTTACTGGACCAAGCACACATCATCTAACTTGCTATGCTTCGAAGAATACTATGAAGTCTGTTGCGATCGTCGTCTCACATTCCAAAACAAAACAGTGGAGGTGGGAGCCCGAAAGTGAGACGGGAGGCTAAAGCTGAGCTAGGCTATGGCTCTACTGTAGTGTTTCATGCTGCGAGAGTCTGGTACTTTGTAAAATACTACCAGTAATCGAGAACTTGCCTAGTCAACTCCCGTTCCCTCAAGCCGAGTTCCGTCAGCTCCTGCTTCTCCATAAGAGTCTTCCGTAGCGCCAGGGAAGCTTCGTCGGTGAAGGGGGGAAGCGAAGCCTCTAGAAGACGCTTGGAACGGGCGTGCGTCAGCATCTCCACCTCGCGCTTTCCAACGGGAAGCCCCGCGCCTTTTTGTCAATACGTGAACGAGTATAGTTGGGCATCTCAAAGCATGTACACCAAGACTCGGAAAGCGTTGGCGAGGCACTCAATGAGCTCGTCGTGGTCCTGCTTAGGCCGGTTCGTGTTCTCGAGATATCGCAACTGAATTCACAGCATCCAGAACAACCATGACGTCTCACCGCTCAATTGAGACACTCGTTTCAAGCGGCGGCAGTACCTGTATCTGACGGGGTGCGATACTGTTTACAGCCATTTCGCAATGTGCCGCCATTTGTTGACAATGCCGTTAATGACGTTAGGTTTCAGGTATATACGAACTACACTTTAGTCACCGTATATTTCATGACACCTTCTATTGAAACGACTTGACCAAACAAGCAAAAACTTCTTCGCGCGTACCGCTGCTCGTCTATCGCAGCCCAGTGCATGTTAACACGCAGTGGCATACCGTACACAAGCCCCTGCAGCATCAAAATCTCCGGCTCCTCCTTGTCTGGATCGAGCATGAAGTCCCGGCTATACGGCGCCGTTTGAGCTTCGCTCTCCCGATACTTGGTCTGCGACCCTACATCCTTCGTGTACGTCTCCGGTTCTTCCTGTGGAGCTTCCATTGGATCCTCGCGCAGGGTTGGGGCGAGAAGCCTGCGAGTGCATTGTTGATGTATTTGTGGTCATAGAAGGGGAAGCGCCCCCGACCGGGAGAGGCAGAGTAGTGCTGGGGTGAGAGGAACTCAATGTAGATCACGCCGCATTGTAGATATCTCAATTATGAGGGAACCCGCCATGTACGCCACGGACGCAGACAGACCACCTGGCCTTGAGGGAGGCGCTTACGATCGGGGTTCCCAAGATGCACCGCTCACCTTGTCGATACATACGTATGCCTGGTTTAGAGCATTCAACGTCAATCTCTGTTTTTTTTTGGCCGGATAAGCTTTTTCCATCAACAACGTACTTATTGACCCATTAGAGCTGCACTTATAACACGTTTCGGGGGACAAACTACTTCGAATTAGATGAGTGCTGGGGATTATATCCGATGGGTAAAGGGCCAATGGTTTCTTCGTCTCGAATCTACGTAGCACACACTTTCCCCTCCCCCCCCGCCAAATACCCGACTGGTTCCTAGTACATCATCTTCGACATAGTAGTCGTATTCGTGCTCGTACCTATAATGTAGTTCTAACGGGGGCACAGCGGCCATGCTCGCCGACAAGGGAAACACTCACACTTCCGGGGCCACCGAGTGAAGCTGAGGGATCACGGGTCGCTTGAGGTACATACTCATATTTGGCCCGCAAACGGCGTTGCCACCGTCGGCTGTCACGGCTGGTCGGAGGGCCTTGAATTGACCATTGTCTTCGTAAGGTGTTGTGTAGACAGGGTCTGCAGGGACATGCGAACATGTCAGAGTTTGGGAAGAGTGTGTAAGTTCGACCGATACGTGAACAGCGGCTCACGATTGCTACACCAACTACAGCGGTGCGGCGTTCCGTACTTCGCACAATATGAGTCGTACACGTGTCCGTATACGTGGTAACAGGACAAGAGTTCGGCTAAAACACGACGACATGCTCCTCGTTCATCAAATCGCCGGTCGCCCGTTCCCTCTGCGGTTAGCCTCCTCGTCAATGGTCACATTATCGTCTCGAGCAAGTCGGCTTTCATATCAGTGATACACGGGGCAAGACCTCATCAAGTTCTGCATGCAGACAGCCCGACGGAGGGCAAAACCCTCTACCTGCAAGTACCCGTACGGTACCATTTATATCCACTTATATAAGTAATGCTCTTCCGTGCACCAGGCATAGTACCTTGTATGTATCATATCGCGGTATACAGCAGTCAATAGTAATACAATACCAAGTACAAGGCCAGTGACACCAAGTCGAGCAAGAGTCCGGCTGTTTTTCTCACCATAGAAGTGATCAAACGCCCTGGATTCGATGACTCGCGTACGTGACATCGCACCACCTTATCTACGTCACTGCGACTTCCCTGCGCCGTCGATACCTTGTCGAGGCCCAGCAGCAGAAGGGGGCAGTCGAGCACGCGGGGTTGCGAAGTCGGTCCGACAATAAACGGCGGTTTCATCCCCGCCCGAAAAATCAAGTTTTTGTGTGGAAACCCCTGGTCAGACTTTAAATTCATTTATCGTTTGTTGGCGGTTTGGTTTTGGCGGGCCGCTGGATAGTTTCGAGGCCTCATTACATAATGTGCACCATGCAGCATGCGTCATAAAGACTGTTCCAAGATCGTCAGGTGATCCAATTCCGAGCATATAATACCGTTGGCAAAATTGAAGCTTGGTGACGGGCTGCATTTGGGCGGGTAGACCGAATGTATGTATGATGAACGTTACTAC
>JBBMHQ010078531.1:11580-25209 GCA_037834295.1 Postelsia palmaeformis
TACCAGTTCTGCTGCTGTACGAGTTCTCCAACACCCTCGCGCCTAGTATCAAGTGCTCAGTGTATGCTTTGATGTCTCCGGGCGGGAACATAGCCGCTGGGTGGGGTGTGCGAGTGGTGCAGTGTGGGGAGGATCGACGAGGCCGACGTGTGGGGTAACTGCAGCTGTAGCCACAAGTTGAAGATGTCTTCGGTTCCAGACCCCGGGGCACAATTATTCATGCAGAAAAAATATTTCGCTTTCAAGTACAGCAGCAGTAGAGTGAGATCTTGCGCGCGAAACGTGCGCGGGATGAAGGTTGACTTGTTGCTCGAAGCACGCGCTCTCAACGATTTCTCACGTGATACCCTACAGAACGTCTGAATAGTACACCCTGCAATGCTGCGATTTACTTGAACACCCGAAGCGGCCGCTTTGTGACATGTGTTGCCACCCTTTCGCACGCCGTTTCCTCATTCAGTTCTACCACCACCACCGCCGCAGATCGCACTCCGGTACCCCCCCCCACCCCATACCTTCGGTTTCCACGTGGTGGGCCCGAGCCTTACGCACCCTGTGCACGAGCTCTGGAACGTAGAGCTCGAGAGGTCTGAACATCCTACGCAGCTCCCACTTCGGCATTGATTGGGGTACACATATTTTTTATAGTCTGTGAGAATCACCACGTCAAGCAAACGGGAAGGCATCCCACGCCGCTGTTCGGCGTGCCTAAGGTGATAAACCGTTACGCGTTTGTTTGCGATTATGGTGCTCTACAGCGCTGCAGTATAGACTAGATCCGAATGATCTCGGGTACCCACATCGCCGTGGGGTGTTCGCCGTTTCTATTTTTTTCAAGAGTGTTAGCTCAACGAATCTGCACCAGGTGCTAGGTACCAGGGTGGTAGCAAACAGTAACAACAGGAAGGAGTAGCATCTCGGCGACGTATTTGTTCGTGCCCTGGAACCGCTCGATAAACCGTCATTAATATACAATCTTTTTTAAGCTCTTGTCCTGGGAAAAAATCCATGGACGACACCCCGTTTCTTCTGACTCCCAGAGCTTTTCACTTTCCAGACCCTTCGCTGTAAAACAATAATTGCCTGCGTTTGCGTTACGATCGTTGTGCTGACGTGAAATCACTACGGTTATTATGCCCGCCCACCAACCCCGTCAAGAGTCACGAGTGCCCAGGCACAGTACAGTACTAATACACGGCATTTTTATGGTTATCGGTGTAAACCGAGAGCCCTGGGGCTAAACGTATCATCACCAGGCTCTTGACTGGTGCTTAGGTAACGCGAAATCAACAACTCAACCGATGCACATTAATATATTAACATATATATACGAAGTACAGCAGTGTCAATACTCGTACGTAGCTCTATATTATAAGTCTATCGCTGACAGTCTCTATCCGCCTACAGCAGTATATAGAGTTGAAAAAATAGCTTTTGAAAAACTGACCAATTTACTGCCGGCAGCTACGTAGATATCCCCGGAGTGCGCCCGATGCGTCGAATGCTCTCCCCTCGCAGCCGTGTTACCAAGCCTCAACTTAGCAATGCCGAATGTCATACCTAGCATAACCTAATGTAAGCGTATACGTAGACGTGAATGGGATTTCTGAGGTTGAGTGCCGCAATAAAGCCGCGTTGCCTTCGTCCAGCTTGCGATGCAGAACATAACTCAGCCATTTTCCCGCGTCTTATACTAGTATCACTGTGGTACTTCTGCTGCGAACGCAGACCCGCGCCGTGACAAGAACGCAGGAGCTTCTACGGATCCGGCCAACAAGTGCGAAGCATGAATCCTATGGTGCCGCAGTCAAGTTTGCCGAAGACGATGCTGGAGCAGCAAAACTCATAAAACACTCGTACTATGGTTCAAGCTTTGATTGGTGCTGCTATATATAAAAACACCAGGTCCGAGCATAAATGAAAACCTTGACAGAGCAACAAAGTAACGGCAAAACGAGAAGAGTATTGCTCAGTCGCGGTCGGTCGACTGTCACTGTAGAAATGCGGTACACAAGTCTTCAGCCACTTTTCGTGATCGAACTACAATACATCAGAGACGACGCTTGTCGTACGAAGTAAGTTGTGTTGCTGAGCCAACAAGCATCCGTTGTTAAAACTTGAGCGCAGCACAGGGGCAGAATGCATTAATCGTAGATGCGACGATCGCAAAGCAAAGAATCAGAAGGGCCCAACAGGAAGACACGGGTCACCTGGAAACTCTACCCACGACCAGTAACAGCGTGGGCTTACGTAAATATTACGTAAAAGTCAAACTTACTCTCACGGGCCTTAAGATCGCCCACGACGGACCAGCAGCCTAAAAACAACTCTCAAAACAGCGCCTAACGCTCCATGAGCACTACTATGACTACAGTCGCTAAGTGACTAATATCAGAGCATGACTCTCCACTGCAAGTCATCCTGGTCGTAAAAGCCTCCGTCGTCCGGGTACATGAGATCCATGCCCCCTCCTCCAAGCAAGCTCTGCTGGAGCACGGCCTCCACTAGGCTGGCCCTGTCCTCTCTGCAATCCACCTGCCGTGGGTCCGAAGGCATCAATGATCTAAGATATATTAGAGTACTGAGACAAGGATGCGCGAAGTGCGAATTGAGTGGAAACCTTGTTAGGACGCGGAACGCCCCGAGGTTGGCATACTGTTGGTGCAGTTGACACTGCTGCAGGCAGGAAAGCAAGGTTAGCACGACGGAAGAGTCACTGATTCAACGTATGCACGCGGGACTCACACCGCCGTAAGGAAGCAGACACACTCGCGGACACCTACTGGCCACTCTTACGAAAGTATCACTCTTCTACGGCAGCCCATGTTATTCTACACTGCTTCGTGTGGAGGACAGGATTCGGAAGGTTCATAGAATAATCGCCACACAAGGGTCAATAGGGCCACAACAGACGACATACCCGCCTTTACTCAACCCGAGAATCTTCCTCTCAAACTGTGATATCCGGAACAACAACAAGACCGGTGCGCAAGAGCCGAGCACGAAGTGTGTGAGAAGACCTACCGAACTACTCTCTGGTTCTTCTTTTTGCCGTGGAGGGTTCTGTCCTTGCCTCTACATGACACCAAGCAAGGCTTCGTGACCTTCGGTAGCGAGTTGACGCTATATACCATCCTTGAAACCTCAACACCGTATGGTAAGACCAGCGGCTTTACCTTTAAGCTGATAGTATACCAGGGATACTAGGAATAACACGAGGCTCATGACATCTTGTGCGTACCTGAAGAGCTGGGCAGGGGCAGCCCCGTATGGCGTCGTTGTCTCTGCAGAAGAGGAGCAAGTCCCTCCAGTAATCCTCGCCCACCAACAGGTTAGGGTTGCCGACTACTACTGCCAGCGCCTGAGCTCGAGTGAGGGCGACGTTAAACTTCTTCGGGTCGCCCAGGAACCCGATCTTGGCCTCCTTTTCCACCCGATGCCTCCTTGACAGAGTGGTGCTGATCACGATCACCTTCTTTTCGCCACCTTGAAAATCTTCCACCTTTTCGGGTCCAACAAAACGAACAGAGCAGTTACCAGGCACCGGTAGTTAGCACAAAATAAGCTGATAGACAAGCGCCTCAACCGAAACTTCATACAGAAAATAGGGCATGCTCAATGGCATAATCTCACAAAGTTAAAAAAAAACGCACAACGGCACTTACCCGCGTCGAACGCCATGCTATCTCCAAACTTGGGCTATCGCTCCGATCGCCTATGTTTCGTTGCTTTGGCGTAGACCTTGGAAACCCTCAACATAATGGAGTCATACATCAGCTGACAGCAAGAATGTAGAAAAGTGCTGCAGGCGCTGCCGCCTTCATGTTGTCACTTCTTATCCCTGTCTATGATTCAACTATGTGCTCCTGATGCAACTTTTCCATTCAATCAGTTCTACAGACAACACAGTTACACGATGATTTCTGAAGCGGCACGTACTGCAAAGTCAAACTACCGCGACGACCCCCCGTGACGGATAGAGTGAACAGTAATCACACATCACGTATGGGAGGGAGTTTCTACTGGCTTGACATGCTACACACACCTCTACAGCATGACGAGTAGTGCCCTGCTATTCACCTGGCCAACGTTGATACTTCCGAGGCCGTTGACCCTCAGCAGCGTCCTCAGCTTCAACACCTGCCACAAGATGCGAAGACGTCGCGCACGCGGTAGAAAACGGTTTGACAGCTGAATGGCAACAGCCGCTTCGTCAGAATTGTCAACAGAGCTGGCTCGCGGGAAGTCTCTTCGCTACAGCATGCTGTCCGAGGGACACCTGGGCGTGCGATAGCATCTTATTACATGCTCGGCTATTGGCATGGTATAGAGGCTTGCAAGAGATAGCTCTACAGTAGTTGGAGAAAATACTGCTGTATGGTTAGTGCACCTACTTACCGACGGTAGGAGCGGTTGGAGGAGCCCATCTTTAGCCTTGCTGAGGACATGGTGGTTTGCACGTTGAGCGGGCAAGGTCGGCGAATGCCGGACAGCTCATTGCGAAGACGCCTTGCACATACCGCAACTCCTGAGGCACGGACACACCCCAACATACAACCTTGCCACCTATGATACATATGACTACTACTGTACACAAGTGGAACCTGAAAACAAGCCTGTTTCTTTTTAGCTGTTTTTCATCCTCCGGCGGATTGGTACGAATAAAGCTTAAGAGTGGGTGTATTGCTGTCGGTCAAACGAAGCCAGCCACGAAACACGAAATGCAAATATATTGCTAGAAAGCTCAAAAGCTAACCTTAAGGATTTCGCTCTGCGCAAGCATGGAAGGACGGTACTGTACCTGCATCCGGAAGGCGCATATGATGGCGATGTCTCCGGTAGACACTTGCACTTTCTCGCTTGATAGCAATATCTGGATGATCTCCATCACCTTGACACGTCGCGCGACATAAATTGGGGCATGAGCGGATGTAAGCCTCGAGCAAAATCGAGACATCAAGGATAAATGGATACATGTGTTGCTACGGACCAACTGTGAATATATTTATAGGAGGGATGATACCCAAAGATAGCAGTGCATGGGGAAAGCAAGGGAAGCTGCCGTTACGACACCGCTGTGCTGAAACGTGTATCGTCCACAAAAACACCCGACCGTCACTACAGCAGAACCAGTTTCGTGCATACCATACACAACGTGCATCGATCCACAAAGACGAAACTTAGCGTTCATCAAATTCGATATCCCAGCGGCTAGAGAGCACAGGACGCAAACAAACCACCTCCTTTACCTTCGAGCACTCGACCGGGTTGAAGAATGAGGGAGAATCCAGCGTAGAGCAATCTTTACCCTGCCAGAGGGGTCGGAGCGACAACAGAGGAACCGAAAAAAAAGCACGCGGTGAAGCGGGTCGCCAGCAGAGCGCAGCACCCTCTCGGATACAACCAAATGCAGCACGATACCGCTGCTCGTGGGCTATTATGGAGAATCATATCACAGTAATCAGAACCCACGATGTACCCTAAAACCCATATGTTCCCCATGTTTGCCTACCACATTCGGTTTTGGTTACCATAATATGTTCCGCCGGAATCGCGTAAGCAAACATTCATAATACGTGTAGCGAGCTAAGGCTAATTTTTACCCACCCGCAGCAGGATAAATTATAACAAGAAATGTACGCTTTCCTGGGGAAACGTTGTTCGGTTTCTCGAAAAAGATTTCATTCTCCCAGACACTTTGAAGGGCTGGATGTCGCTGTCCGAGGTTTGAGTTAGCTGCAGCAAAGCAGTGTCGCCTTCGACGTATCCCTCTCAACATACTCGACCCCTCCACTAGTGCTTGCAGGGTGGTGCGTGTGTGCACAAGTGCACCCGTCACGATCGTTTTGTCGTGGGAACAATTGAGTCGGTTTCCGGGTTGCCTACACCTGAGTGGCGTGCCACTCCTGTAGCACCTATAACACATCCACCGCCGTCCCTCGTACGGAGCAAGGCCCATCTACCATACCCGCTCTTTGTCAACATTGCACTTTTCTCGGTCGCACCTCCCGCGCGGAAAGCACAAAAAAAAGTCCGGTATACACGTAATAGAGAGCCAGGTGGGGCGATCGATTGCCCTCATCATCGCAATCACTCTTGCAAACATATTTTTCGTTTGTGCTCCTGCTCCTGCTCTTGCTCTTGCAAACAGCAGGCTACGCTACCACCGGAGCTCTCTACTGCACTATTAATCACTATTAATAGTTTATACAAAAGAAAGGCTGACGAGCACAACCCCAGGGGTATCGGCAATACTCGACAAACCTGAACGCCGTAAAACACCATCGGGAATGGTCTGTTCTTGGGCAGCTCCTCCCACGTCAGCATGCTGTCTGTCTGCGAGCGATCTGCGCTTCGCACCAAACCCCCGCCGTAAAACATCGCACTAGGCAGCGTCAACAACACCTTGTGCGCGCGGTAGTTGTTGCGCAGCTGCGTCATACACCTGGAAAGGCGTGCACGCAGAGGGCGGTGGGTGCACAGCATGCCACACGGCTATTTTCAACCCCGGTAGCGTGCTCCGTGCAGTACTCGAACGAGAAGACCATCGACGGCACTGCTTCCACGATACTGCGACTTCCACATGCACGTAATCGGGTGCAAACGGCACCGAAAGCTGGCAGGTTACCGCAGCGCGAGCATTTGCCCCGGACCTTGCCGCCATACAAAGATGGTACTGCTATATACCGACCTCGGTCAACTCCTGCCTCTGGCTTACGTAGCGACGGGAGGGCAGAAACGTGACGGGACAGTATACAATTTCAACAATGCATCACCCGGCTTACAAGCGGACCCAGTGATATTGGCACCGAAGTGCGCGGCTATGTGCAGAATACTCGCGCAGGTGCTCCTAAATTTTCGCGGACGGCTCCGGAGCTGCGTTAAGATCGTTCACAGGTTGTACGCAGTGGCCGTACCGTACTCCTGCTGCCCCAGCGCCGCTCGGGGTCGACAGTGCTTTCGGGGTTTCGGCGTACTTGGAGTACATGTCCTGCCCCATTAACCTCTCCTGGAAGCACGAGCGGACGAGTGAAGAAGAGAGGATGTTTAAAACCTATCGTGACTAACAGTGATTCTGTTGATGAAAACAACTTCGAGATATGCAGGTGACAGGAAACATACGAGGCGCTGCTGGAGGCAAAGCATGCGTCCGACCTCATGCCGGGGAAGCCCAACAGATCATTCAACGGGCACCCCTTGGGAAGGAAAACTTGTCATATATCCCCCCGATACGGTTACCTAGTGACGACGCATACACTAGTTACCTACGCCACCCCCAAAAGACTGAACAATATGAAACCCGCAGCCATGCTGCGCGAGGAAAACAACGGAGTATTTAGCTCCCAACGCGCTTCAAGCGGCACTGCCACGCTGTCCCAACGGGGAGGGAAACACTACCGTGACAAACAGCATGTGGGTTGCTTGCCGCCCTAGTGACAGCGCGTCCCACCTGCAGAGAGATATGGAGACCCAGCGCTCTCGCCGAGGGGCACCGGACGGCAGCGCCGAGCTGTCAGGTTGAAGGGCAGGAAGGCCGGCAAAAAGCACAAGCAAGACGCGACGACCGGGGTCAGGTCAGAGGATGACGGCAGAGCTATCCACAGCACAGCAGAAATAGTGTTTCCTGCTGGAAAGGCGTACGACACCATAAGTTTTAGCACCGAGAGCAGAAGCAGAGGCGCTCCACCAAACGCCAACTAGACCAACTACCGTACAGAGCGGACGCCTTACTGTCTGGAACATTGGGGTGGGCGATTGAGAAAAAAGAAGAAGCGGCAGCGCCGTATCCCACGGAGTGGCTGGCTGGGACTTCATCTCGTCCCCAAACACCTGATCGCCTCACCTGTCTTGGATCGCCACAGAGGATAATCTGGGCGCCGCTCGCGTAGGAGAGGGGAACCAGCAATTCCGTCTCCATGGCCTGCGAGCATTCGTCTATGAACACGTGCGTGAAAGCGGTCTGTCGCAGGGCAGGACGATAAAATAACAAACAAGGGGGGTGGTCATGAACATAACATGAATATGCAAAGCAGACGCATGCGGTGCCACGAAAAAACTGAAGAGTGGTGATGGTGGTGGTGGAGCTGCCGCTAACGTTTAACAGCGAGGCTGACCTTGTCCAGGCCAAGCACGTTGAGCACCCCCGCCGTGCCGCACGTGCAGACGATGACCTGCTGTGGCACCGACGCAGGCGGGACGAACATCCCGCGGTTCGTGTCCTGGCCAACGGGAGCAAGACGGAGGCACGATGAGGAAAGAGGGGCACACACCGAGGAAATAAGGAGACGCGACGAAAGACGAGCAGGGTCACGGTGAGGAAAGAGGGAGAGACAGGAAGGAGGACACAAATCAGGGTGTGTGAAGGAAAAACCCGTGTTAAGACAGAACGGAATATCGATGCTACACGCCCTGCATGCGACACATGCGCATCGCTTTAGAACACGTTGGGGTGTAGGTCCGTTTAGCGCCTGTTTAAGTGCAGGAGACATCGGTGCTGTGCCACTTTTTGCGCGAGTGAGAAAGATGCGCCCCACGTTTGCTTGTGGTAGACCCCCAGAACAAAAGGATGATGCAGTGGCAAAAAACCGAGGAAAATTCGGGACGGAAACACACTTGCAGCACCAAACGGCGTGATAATTTCTCGCCGGTCACATGCCACGAGCGAAATAGGCCTGTTGAGTCCATCGGTAGAAAAATGAACGGTCTACTGTAAGGACTGCTGTTACGCCAATCATTAATCGTGCACTTTGTTTAATAGCTCTGCAGACTTCATCAGTCCGCGGAGCGTCAACTGCAGTGGTGTCGAAACGCAAGGTCGCCATCCAAGGGGCAGGTTATGCTATGACGCTATAACAGGATATTCGCGCTTGCAGGCCTACATGCCTCCGTGCAGCTTGCCACACGTACTATACATGACGCAAAGCACGCCGCGACCTCACGTACCCCAATGCCGCCAGACGTTTCGAACGCTGCTTTCTCGTTTGGGGCACGTTCGATTCAGGACGTGGCAGGCTTAACGACGGCACAACGCTTTCGATTGAGACGGAAACAGCATAGCAACCCACCGGGGGCGTGGCTCTGCATATGAGCGCAGCATCACCCGTTAATCAATGCAGCGCACAAGTAAAGCCACAACAAAAAAATACACACCGGTGAGGTCAACACCAAAAGGCACTCTGTTCTAAATATAGTGTAGAACGAAAAAGGAAGCTGAACCTGCGGGCAGTAGGGTAGAATCTTCGGGTCCACAGATGCCGCCAGTCTCTGCCACCAGTTGATACGGACGAGCTTGTCTGTCGACAAGCGCCTCGATAGTCTCTCGCAGATGACATCTGCAGCCGTGTCAGAAGGTCCACAAGCCTGTCACGCGCGCGCGTGAGGAAGGGACATATGGCGATGAAAAGGTAATACCAACAACCAATTTGCGCATCAGGCTCGTGGGCACCATCGTGACGTCTGAGCAGTAGTAGCCGCCCAAGGAAACAGGCATGGTGTGCTTCAGGATGCGAGTAAAAAAGCGCAGGGTCCGAATGGCACTGTTGTGCTTCCGACTTGCTTCCCTCTTCTGTCTTTCCTCCGCCTACTCCTCTCCTCACCAGGATTCGGCAGTGCGGCCTCAGCTTCAAGAGCTGCAAGATGGCTTCAATAACCGTGCAGGTCTTGCCCGTCCCCGGCGGCCCGAAAATCACATACGGTACCTGCGCGCAGAGACGACGTTTCACACAAAAACATGAGTTGGCATTTCCCCCCACAACACCAGCCGACACGGGCGGTGCTTGCGGAATTTCGCCAAATCGGTGACGTTGTTCGCTCCGCCTCGAAACAAACAACGACGCACGGCATCAGCATCCACCATGTGTCGTGGACCGACCGCTTCCTAATATGTTGCCAGAGGGCCCACACGAACCTACTCTGTATCCCGACAATATGGAACCGGCGCTTTTAGTGCTGCACGGAATAAACTCCAAAACATGGCAGACAATCTGCAAGACAGCACCATGATTTTGGTTCGCCGCAAAATGAGGTTGAGTACGCTACAGAATCAAGTTCCAATCGGAGCAACATTTTTCGCAACGAAATACGGCCACGGGAACGCAATTCGTGTGCAGGCTTCACCCCCGCAGACTTGACTTGCCTGCCCGTGAGCGCCGGTGACGATGTCCCTGACAGCAGTTCTTTGCGAATAGTTGGTGGAAGCCATCTCCCATTCGAACGCGTTTTCGGGTAATGGCTGCGAGCAAGCAAACGTGCCCGTTTTACAAAGACAATGCGACGCATGACGACTTGAGGAGGTCACAAGAAGAGCAACATCTCCGAGAGAGCTGTACAGCAGTATCACTTGTTCCCCTCTAACGTGGGGGTCGAACGACCAACGTATCTGCATGCTTTTGAACAACTGCACGTGCTCCACGATTAATCTGAGTAGCTTCTGTTAGAGTAGATATGAACGGCGGGTCTGTGAACGGCATTTGCAGCAGTAGGATAAAAGTTCACTCGCTCCAATGGTTGCACGCCGGTCGACGACATTTTATTTTCACAAAATTGCGAGCAGCTGTCCGACAGCGAGGCAGATCCTAAGAGGACCAGCAGCAAGACCAATACAACGGTGCAACCACGGATGCACATTCTACTTTAGGTCAAGTGCACCAGGTTACTGATTTTTACATACCATCAGTCACCCGAGTTTTGAGCATTCGTGTGGTCTGATTAACGGCCTACCTGTATAACACTTATAGGCCTCCTATAGCCTCCATTGGTCTCCGCGCCCCGAGTACCCGATACCCTATACCCGATTCAATCGATTCAATCGATGTCATGCTACCGGCTGCAGTTCATTTCCAATCGCGCGATGGAGCGTCGACAAATCAAAACATCAAAACAAGTTTGTCGGCCGCACACAGGCGACCCCGGTGGCTTGGTAGGTGGTCCGCGTGCCTACTAAGGTCAATTTCGTGGGTTTAAGTCTCACCGAGTCCATACTCGTACTGTAAGGACTATTTCTTGCATAAAAAAATGAATAGCCCAAAGCGCGAAAGCGTGAGATAGTAACAGTCGATGAGAAGTGAGCAACATTCGATGATAATCGACGAGCAGTGGGAATGCTAAACCCTTTGCGCGATAAGAAATGAAGGCACGTACCGGGCGGGAGAAGGGACGGCACCTGTGACCACGGCCTGTCCAAAAGAAGATCGCTGAGGGTAAAAGCCTCCTACGAGATAGCTGGAAAGTGAAATTGATGCATTGAAAAAACGCACACACACAAGACCGGCTCCGCCTAAAAACCTTCCCTCGTGACACCCTTCGGCAGCTATTGATAACCGAGTACAAGTGCAGTGGTATACAGTAGGGTACTGCTGTACTGGGTCGTAGGGTTTACCGCACGCTTACCCAGA
This sequence comes from Postelsia palmaeformis, assembly GCA_037834295.1. Lineage (NCBI taxonomy): Eukaryota > Phaeophyceae > Laminariales > Laminariaceae > Postelsia > Postelsia palmaeformis. The sequence goes on from JBBMHQ010078531.1 coordinate 22,974, forward strand.
GTGGGGCCTTGGGCAGCATGTACGGCTCTGGGAAGAGGTATCGGAGCGGCCCGGTCGAGTCGCCTGTGTCTTCTCCGAAGCGGAGACTCTTCAGACCGTCGTGTATGAACTGGGCGAGGCGGGGACACGGGCAGGGAGTGACTTGAGACCAGGAGAGTGTCGCGAGGGCTGTCGTCCCCTGCGTATGTTGAGGTTGTTAGTTGAGCCAGCCCAGTATCCAGCCGAGGCTCGGGCGGGCTCGATCACGCTTCTGTGAGGAATCGTCGCACATATACTTTTGTGTCGTGCGGTGCATGGTTGCAGATGTGTAAAAAAAAACGATGAATACCTAGACAATAAAAAACAAGCCGGGTCATCAACTGCCATCAGAGAAACTTGTCTACAGGTGGCAGTACCAACGTTAGTACCACGTCGGGAAGCGCACAGCATTCTTAGGAGGATACGCACTAAACCGACTTCGCCCCCACCCCCCCCACCATTCCTCTCTCGCTCGCTTCTTATTGACGACATAGCGGGTATACCGCACGATCAGTAAGGTCAGTACTCAGTAACGCAACCAGTGCGCCACGGGCTACCGCTCTGATGCTCACAATCATGAGATCAAGGCCCATCGGTATTTAGAGATGTGTTCGCTCTCCGGAGAGGAAGAGTACTTTTTGGCTGCACAGGCCGTCACGACTCAGAACCTTCGGCTACACGGGTGTCAATGAATTATCCAAGGTTGTGTTTTGTAGGATTTGTGGATGCCGGGTACGTGTTATCGAAGTACTACGGAACTTACATAAGTTCCGGGTACGGGTATGGAAGTCTTAGAGAACTCACAGAGGCTCTGGGTTTTGTGGCACAGGAGTACAGAACTCATATAAGTTTCAGGCAGGTACAAAAGTGTTGTACCCGTACCCCGGGCATGGTGGCACGGGCGGTCGAAACTCACAGAAGTTCCGGGTACGGGTATGAATGCCATATATAAGCTCACAGAAGTTCCGTGAACGGGTATGAAAGTTTTACATAACTCCCAGAAGTTCCGGGTATTGTGGCACTGGCACACGGAACTTCCGGAAGTTCCGGGCAGGTATGAAAATGTTGTACCCATGCCCCGGGTATTTTGGTACGGGCGTACAGAACTTACAGAAGTTCCGCGTACGGGTATGAACGTCACACATAACTCACAGACGTTCCCGGTACGGGTATGGATGTTGTACAGCACTCACAGAAGTTCCGGTACGGGTAATACCGGGGTATTTTTAAGCCTCAAGGGAGAAAAAAAGCAACAGATCGATCGATGGGTTCCGATTTCGTTTCTCCGACACCTCACGCCGACTCATTCAACTTCGACCCTCCCGGGGGGGGAGGATTACCTGACACCGTTCCCTCTCTCTACGCTTGTACAATAAATATACAAAACTGAACACAGGGGGAGGTAGAGAGCCGCCCCCCCCCTGCTTGATACAAAACCTTCCACAGTACTAAATACTACAACTGGACTGCGACCTATAGCCTATAGGCCACGGCCCACAGCTGCGTGGTCACGGGGGCTGCATCAGTAATGAGCGGTACAAAGGAGCTACGATTATGATATACAGTCAGCAGCGGGGGGCGCGCGCTCGAGGAAACCGGACTTCGAGTTAGTGGAGTGAATCACGTAGTGAAAACAGCAGTTGTGGGATTGTCGTAAACACTCGCGGCAAAGGACGTCCAGCCTAATGCGAGCGACGCCGCGAAGCTCAATGATGAGCGGCATGGAATGTCTATGAATGGTCCGTTATTTTCTTGCTTCGGCACATTTTATTAGGTCGCCGAGCCTGGGCGGATCAAAATGTAGGTTCCTTCCTGAGCAGATAGACCAATAACCCTTGCAACGAGAATCTACCAGGGAAATCAACCGCTGACCGCGCCGGGTGTCATTGACACCTCGCCTGCATACATCTTTGTCCTCTACGCCACTGTCGGAAAAATCGCGGACAGCTTTCGACGCTCACATATTATATCATGAATATATCATGGAATGCCTGGCTGAGCCGTGAAACGGTGTGGTGTAAGACCACGCTGAACTACGAGAACATGCCAGTATTGTTACCCGTGATCTACTGTACATGAATGGCCAGGCTGTGTACAACCAAGCAGCCAAGCAGAGCAATACCATTTAGAGTATGCCGTACGAGGGATGTGACGTGATGTTACGGCATTTGACTGGATGTGAGGGTTGTATACGCCTCTCGGGTACTGCTGTCTTATA
>JBBMHQ010078532.1:0-11918 GCA_037834295.1 Postelsia palmaeformis
CAACTAGTCGCCTACCCTATCCGTATGTTGGCGGGAGGGACAGACTTGATGGTATTTGTCTGTGCGGCGTGTGCGGTCAAGACCGTAAAGAACGTTTGAGTAGGCGCCGAGGCAGCCGCAGAAGCCTCGATGCGCGGTCGTTGGCCCGGGGCGTGGTGGTAGACGCCGCCGTACGAACGGCCATGGTTGTGCCGTCCGTTGTGGGAACGCCCGTTATTGCCGCGGTGGTGGGGGATGTTGGCGCGGTCACGACGGTAGCTGTTCCTGTTCACGTTCCTCTCATATTGTCCTCTGCGATACGATCTCATGCGCTGCTGCCATTGTCTATGGCCTTGGCCACCGCCGTTCAGTCCAGACACGCTTCCCCCTGCTTTCACCGCCTACTCCGGCGACACCGACCATCTACGAATAATAGTCACTCGCCTTGACACCGTTCGAGACACCATCCTCACCGCTCCCTTCTGAACCTGAATTTTGCGTTTTGCGCATACATACGAGCCTTCCGGCCCGGGTATCGGTTCGGGCGGACTTGACGCCCCCCCTACCGTCCCGCCACTAGACCTCAACCGCGCATAATGCGCGCCTTCCATACCCAGCATCGAGTTGGGAGGGCTTGCCTCTCCCTTCCTTATGTCCTACGGATACCATTCCGCCCCTTCCCCACCGGACACACATAGTTCGGATGTATCGGTAAAGTGCGAAAATGATGCGAGAGCATGCCTTGGCTCAAGGTAGTCGTCGCTGACGATGACGCCGAGTCCGTTAGGTGTCGGCAAGAGACAGGCAGGCCCGTCAGGCACGGTGGATGCAGCGGCCAGTAGAAAGGTCGAGGCCTGCAGACGACGTATTATGTGAAGTATTACCTAATGAGCTGCAGGGGTACGGTGAGAAACCGATGGATTACCCAGTACGGGGCAATCCTCATACCATTTTTCGATTTAAGACTGCTGTACACAGCAGGATGAGTGCCCCTTCTGCTGATATTGTTGTACCTTTTCTCCTCCGCAGCCTCATGTTGCCGTTTCTGGCCTCTCGCGTCTCCAACAAAGAACGTGGACAACGTGCGGGGCCGAGCCCGCGCACCGTCTAATACAATGCCAGGTTGAGGTCCAATGCAGCAGTCGACCTCTTGCATCAATCCGTACGTATACACATACTCGATCGTGGATCACTGTGCGTGTCCTCGAGATCGCGGGGAAGCAGAGGCTAACGCTGGAGCTGATGAGCACTCAGGCTGGTGCTCGTGCACTTGGTAGAAGAAAGGTGTGTATGAAATCGTGGGGCCAAAGCTTAATTTAAACAGTAAACTTGTTGGGATGTATGTGGGTGCTATGTGTGATGAGCATTGAGGAGTGGCAGCGTGCGGGCTATCTCGTATTCCGCAACATCTAGAGTGATTGAGTTGTTGTCTTGCACGGTATCCTCTAAACCTCCTGGACTGTTGTCTCGTGCAACAATCTAAAAGCACGCGCTGTTCTCGAAAAAAATGGTATTTATGTTTAACGACGAAACCATCGAAATATATTCGATTTTTTCCACCGCCTCCTCTACCCTATTGATAGGTGTACTTGTATAGTAATACAGGCCATGTCCTTAACACAGCAGCCCTGCTGCTCACAGCTGTTATTTTATGCTAGCGGTAACCACAGTACGTTCTTGTACTGAGCGTTGACAACCCAGCCCATACTTGACTTCCCCTCAACGGAAGTACGAATAAACCTGCGGATTATGCACAACGATGAGCAGTGCTTGATGGAATCGATACGATTTTGACCACAGTGCCAATCGTAGCTATCGATCACTAGCTATTAGAAGCAAAAGAAACTCGACTAAAATGCTGATCATGGCGATCACCAGGACTTGTTGGAAGCGATAGAATATTTACTAAAGTGCCGACCATAGCTAACGACCCCTGACTCTTGCTGGATGCGACAGAAACTTGGCGAAGTTGCCGATCATGGCTAACGATCGACAAAACTTGTTGGAACCTAAAATATCTCACAAAAGCATGGATCATTTCAAGGCTACCAATCATCTGAGTTTTGAGGAAAGATGTATTCACGCTTATTTCTTCGTTCAGGGCCTCTCCGTGCAAATGTGAGAAAGCTCCCCTCAATGTTGATGACGTCTTTGAGGCCACGGCCCTCGATTCACGCCTGGAAATTATAGATGAGATAGATCGGTAACAGGTGCCGCCATTTGTTGAGAAACGCGATTGCCAGATCCATAAACTGCTTCTCCGTCGAAATATGGTGAATGATCAACGTGTCCACCTTTGGCGACCTCGCGGAGGTGGAAAACCCTCAAAGCCATGTATCTTCCACGAGAGCTGTGGGCCTTGTTTCCGTCTACATGTAGTGCCAAAGTGTCGTCTATATGGAGCGTGACGCACGTAAAATCAGCTCCGTCATCATGTTCTAGCGAAATACTGTTTCCCTCATCGCCATTGCTCCCGCCACAAGCTCCGATATCATCGTCGACTGGGGCACTAAGCCTCGCATGCCCCCTTTCATTAATCATGATGTACGATGAAGTTGACTTCCCGGCGTTGGGGTTGTTACCCCAGCTAGCGTTCCTACGGGTTGTGCCTGCACCTTTGATGCTTGTAGGCGATGCTGAAATCTACCGTCTCGGTTAGGCACACAAGAAGATTTTTGGCCGCTCCCATGTGCACCTCTGGTGGTCTGGATATCACCTTTGCAAGTTGGTTCATTGCGTACAAGATGTCGTAGCATGCCATCTGGCTCAGGTACATGGCGGTGCCGACAACAGCTTGAAAACGCCGCTCTACCTCGTCGTCCAGAAGGCGGTCTTCCGGCTGTATCGGAGGCAGCCTCTTGCCGTATCCCGGCGACCCCAACGGTCTGTAACCTTACGTGCCATAGTTTACGAGCAGGCTCCTCGTGGGTTTCTCCTAGGTGGTGACGAGCGATCCTGCTAGGATATAGCAGGTGACTTGCATCCTCACCACCGGCGATATGTCGCCCATGTCTGACGTTTTGACCGGCCTGTCAGGTTACCCTTGAGCATCTCGAGCACAGCCTCGTTGACGCCCGCGAGCAGTACGCCATTCACACCAAGAATAAGGATGGACGACGAGTCGTCGTCTGTAGGAGTTGCTGTTCTACTGGGGCAGTCCCGTTGATGATGCAGGCGCACGGGTTACTTTTGGAGGGCTCTGTACCAACCCGATTCCCTCGAGGAGGGTGTCAATTATTCCATGCCAGTTCTGAGGACTTCGTAAAGTGATGAAAAAAATCTTAGCAACCAGCGGAGCTCACGTCACTCCACACTTAGTCTCGTATCCCAGAATAATCTTAACCCACAACTCCTCCTCGACGTCCGCGTTAAGAAACGTTGTCTGAACCTCGAGCTAACAGACATCCCACTCTTTATCCGCCGCCGTAGCCAGCAACATTTGGATGCTTTGGATAATACAAACCGGAGAGAATGTCCCTACGCAGTCGCGCCCATTTACTTGCCTTCAATACCTGCACGACCACAACCCCTTTGAAAAAGTTGTTCGTCTTGACATTGTAGACTCGGTCTGAGCTGATCGCTTTCTGCCCGTGTGATGTGGGCGTAGCGGGAACGAGGTCGTAGGCTTTGTAGGCTCGCAGAGTCTCCATTTTCTTGTCCGAGGCTTCCTTTCAACGAGCGCCTTTATTCAGGAAACGACATAGCTTCCTTGAACGTGTTAGGAAGTAACAGTGATTTCTGCACCTCCGAACGCTGTAGCTGCAAGTTGATCGTGTACGCCAGCGTTTTTATGTCTCATCCGGTAATGCCGTGTTGGTGTAGACACCGAATTTCTGTAGCCCCCGCAGGGTGGTTGTTGCTAGTGGCGCTCAAGCAGTCCTGCTGCTGCTCCTTGTCACTGCTAGCGTCACCCAGTTCTGAGATACGCCTCCTCTTGAATTGGAGGCTATCCCTTAATCGAGCCCTCCTTGCTTCCTGCTCCCATCTCCTTCTGCCGGCTGCCGTTGTCCGCCGGTGATTGTTGTCCACTGACGCCGTCCGTTGGTGATCTCAGTGTCCCTTCGCCGGGAAGCACACCCGTTCGACCTAATCCATGGAATTTCGTCGGGATCTCGGCCATAACCGTATAGTCGATGCGAGATGTGTAGTCTCGTACGTCTTACGGTGTGTCGCAGTCATCGGGTCCGTCGTGAAAACTGATTACGCCGACACTGTTCATGTCGTCGCTGATGTCCGTCCCGTTGGTCGGTGGTGACACCCACTTCTACAGCGTGCCGGTGAATACAACGTTCTTGCTCTCCGCCACCTTGCTTACTGTTGTGTTGTAGATGTCGTACGGCTCCGCGTCTTGGGCGTATCCGCAGAGCCTTCCCTCCCAAGTCCTGCCCTCCAGCTTTTTCATATATATTTCAATGTGTACGAAAACCCCGGAGCCGATGATCCTAATGTATTGCAGGGTTGCATTCTTCCCATAAAACGCATTGTACAGGGGCACCATGTGGAGCGCCAAATGCGGTGCCGGATTCTCTAGGCACACCACGGTGAGCATTGTCTCTCCCCGAATGAATTCGGAGGGCCCGCTGTAGGTATCTCGTGATTGCCGCTAGAGTCCTTCCATCGCGCTCCGACGTCCTTATCTGCTAAGATATGTTGACCAACGCGTAGAAATTGATCGCAACCTGGCGGCAGTATATCCGCAGGGATTCCCCCATATATTTTCTCTCCCACGGTCAGCGCGAAGCCCCTGGATCCAAAACCCGAGGGGCGTCACCCCCGCCTGTATATATAGCTGGATGTTGTCGGCGGTTTCCCGTTTAATTTGAATTGTATAGATCTCCCAATACTTGGTGAAATCGTCGGTGATCTTGCTGACGTTCTTGAAGCCCCCCACCGCCAGCGGCGTGAATGGCCCCATGAAGTCGGTGCAGACTAGCTAGAACTTCAGGTGATCCCGGGCTTGGACTTCTTCCTATAGGGTTGCTGGAGGCTCTCCCCGATGGCGCAGACGTCGCAAGGCGATATTCCCGTTCTAATGGTACGTCGTTGTCGTCAGTTTTATTCCTGGCGTTAATGTGGCGCATTTCCTACTCTCCCTAGTTCGATGTTGTGGCGCCCTTCTACGTACTGTCGCGGAAATGTGAAATCGTTGGTCTCAAACCGTGACTTTTCCAGGAGATAGATGTCGCTCCCTGCTCCATTGCGCTTGGAACCGAGAAGAGATTGCACCCACGGCCGGGCATCACCACAACCGGCGGCCTTACTTTCTGCCTGACCCCGGTCTCGTCTATGATGTTGAAAGAATATTTAATGTACCGAGGCTCATAACCTGAAGTAATGATGCATGTGTCGAGGTTATGTCTCTGTGAAGAGAGATGGTAGAGGCGGCACCGGAGTGTCTGTGAAGATTACTTGTAAGAAGAACAAAATAAGATGGTTTGAAATTGGCGCTTATGTGGCCATTCTGGAAGGAATCTTGATCTCAGAAAGATTTAGCCGATGATGATTCCTGTAGCGATCCCTTTTTCAGCCGTGGTGATCTCGCGTGAAGCTCCTAATAATATTCAGTTGGATAACCGCCCCCGTGGTCCGGTGTGGTCATCGAGGAAGTGCTCAGACACCCCGTTTCCCGCCGTTAGTTTGCAGAACATTCATTCTTGACAAAAACGCCATTGCTCTCGACTCCTCTACCACCGCCATCAGAGCCGTCGGTTCACCACCCCCCTCCAATACCTCAACTTTTCCCCGCGTTTCCGGCCTGCCTACTTCGTTTCCACGAGTCTATGTCGGTCTCTCCTCGTGTGCCGGCTCGGGGGGCATCCTCGTCATGAACGAGCACCCTCCGATCTAGCCTACCGTTTCCTCTGATGTAATATTTACCGTTGTGTTCACCGGTGACTCGGACTGATGAGGGCTGTGCGTATTGTCGACGTTGGGGCTGCCGATGTTGCTGTTATTCTTCTGCTTGACCCGCGATTTGTCGCTGTGGCTGGCACTGCTGTGGGGGGAGCACCGTGCACCGTTTAGCTCCTCCGTCGCATCCACGGCCAACTGCACTGCCGCCTCGACCCCTTTTCCCAACGTCCCTGCCTCCGCCGTGGCCGTTAGTTTCCCAGCGCGGATTCGCCCCGTTGTGCGAGCTCTCCTTCTTGTCGTCGTTGTGCGGGCATTCGTTCCTGTAGTGGCCGTGCTTGCTTCAGTTAAAGTACTTTACTCCGCTGAGTCACCTTGCTCATGCATGGTAACCCCGCGGCCCACAATTGATTCACCGCGTAACGAGGAGCGGGCTAAGTGACTTTGTAAACGTTCCACAGTACCTACTAGATATCCTCCAGCCCGAAGTCGCGCTGGTTGTAGCTGCAATTGCTCACGTACTCGTACTTATCTGGGAGGCTCTTAAGGATGTATATCCACTATTAATAGACATCCATCCGTGATAACCTCCCCATGCTCATGAAGCCGATCCAGAGCTCCACCTCTTGCGTCGGAATCGTGTCCGGGCTGCAGCTCGGAGTTGTGCAATACTTTCTAGTTGGCCACCCGACCGGTGTTGAAAATCCCACTGTATTTATTGACCAGCGCTACCCACGTTGCCCTTTCGTCGCTAGCGCTGTCGAAATTCCCTGGATTGTCCGGTCAGCTGCTGGGCGCCGTCGTTCGCTGCGAGGGAGGAGGTGGGCAAGAAGTAGTTGTTGTCGATATTCCACCGCGCTGCGGTGGGTACGTAGTCCGTGCTGCTCTCGACGGTGTCATCGTCGCCAGGCGGGTTCAGGCAGATTGGGGCACTCCCTGTCCTGTAGAATCTCGAAGAATCCTGAGCGCTCAAGATGAAGTAGAAATATAGTTTCGCTTTCCAGGTGGGGAAAATCGAACGGTCCCTCCTGTCGTATTTAGGAAGACCCCTCGCTAGCGTCACTACAGTAGTTTATTGTTCTCCTCCATGATCACGTTCTTCGGCCGCAACTGGTGAGGATTTTCTTTGTCTCAACGTCCGAATGTATCGCTGCGCTACAGAACGCTCTTACTGGCTTACTATTAATACCGGACTAACCCGTAACTGGTACAGAGTCGTATCATCGTGGTCCCAACCCCCGAATTTATCGCGGCTCTACAGAGCCCTCTCGCCACTTACTACCGGGATTAGTCGAAACTGAGAAGGAGCCGACTAATCTTGGGTTCGAAGTCCGAGCTTCCTGCTGCGCTGCAGAGCCCTCTTGCCGCTTACTCGCGGTCTTACCCGTAACTAGTACGGGCTACCCTTGTTAGTCAGCAACGCACTACTGATACAGTCAAGTAATTGTCGCAACTTCTGCGAATCCTCATGGGCAAAATGTGAATCTAACTCATCAAGTATGATATGTTGGCCCGTTTGATAAAACCTCAACGCAGATCTCTCGCCCCGAAACAGGTGAATGTATCGACGCAAGACTACTACTGCTATTTAGATAGATATGCACCCTACCCGTACACGGTGTAGTGTATCTGTATTCTACAGTAATAGATCAGTCCAAACCAAGTCGAATACTTCGACTCGGACTCACTTTACACTCTCCCAATTATGTATGGATTCCCCGGTAGACGTCTCTTCTGATGAATTCCTGGTGGACGCGCCTCGCTGTTTAACGAGGCTCATAACCTAGAATGTCAGGAATCGCTGTGTGTGTCCCCGAAAGAGCATAGTAACATAAGTTGTGGCGTTGGGGCTGACGGGCACTCACTCTGGTGCTGACGCACTTGGTCAAAGAAGAAATATATGTGTTAAACCATGGATCAAAAACTGGTTTACTGTAGGACAACAGAGACGCTAGAGTCTATGTGGGTGTGATCAGCGGTGAGGAGTGACAGCGTGAGGGTTGTCCCCTATGCCATAACGTCGAGTGCCACTGGGTTGGTGTCCTGTACCGCAGCACCTAGATCTACTAGGGTGTTGTCTCGTGCAACAATCTGAAGGCACGCGCTGTTCTCCGACAAACTACTCTCGCCGTTTGATTCCAGAAGGTCCCGGTTCAACTACGAAACCGTCATATATACATATGTATATATATGTATACTCGTGCTATATATATATGTACTCGTGCTGTATACTGTATCATTGGTGCACCGCCTTCTCTATCATGGACATACATACTTGCTATATTTTCACCACAGCAGCTCTACTGCTCACTGCCGCTACTGTTACTAGCAGTGACTACGCACGTGCACATGTACTGAGCGCCGACTACGCAAAGCACAGGCTACCTACCCAGCCTTCACGTCGACAATGCGTTTTTTTTCCAAGGAAATGTAGCAACAAGAAGTGAGACAAGTCATCGACTTGAGACACTCCCGTTGTTCAGACAGTGCCATGGTATGGTGAGAAAGTGCACACGGAATATTTCAGTTCACGGAGTGAGCCATCACCGGGCTAGGGTAAAAGCTCCTCGCAACAATGCCCCCATGTAGCAAAAGCTATGCATGGAAGCACTTTGAGCCACCCCGCCTGCTGCAGACGATACCACTCTGCCTAGTTAGTTGCAGACGATCGACACCACCGGTCGTCTCACGAGCAGCTGTCCCTCCCAAGATAAACCTTACTACTTTATGATCTGCAGAACGATCGATCCCCGAGGCCATCTCTTGCGCTAGTTACTACCGAGGCTTTGAGGTCTTGGAAAAAGGGAGGTTTGGCAAGAAACCCGAAGCTCTGTGTTTTTTTCCGGACGGCACGCATACTCCATGTTCTCGATCCGGGGGGAACGATCAAATCGGGCTCGTTCTTATTTTGAACGCGTGCAGCCCTTTGATGAGAGGCGTGTAAGTATGTTCCCGTCTTCATCAGGGCGGGGGGACATAGTCCGAAGTTTTGGCGATTTTGTCACCCGCGGACAGCGAATCATCACAAGGAAATGGGCGCCAGAGACCTATACACCAGGTATCATAGAGCCGTTTCGAATGAAAATGCATCCATTTTTTCGGATATGGTGCAATTCCAGCGACCCTGAACGTAAATTTAAGGATCGCTTCATCACTAATTTGAGTACTAAACGGCCATTCCATTTCCGTCCACAGTGGTATTTCATACCGTGCCCGAAACTGATTTTCGGAGGGAAATTGACGAATGAACCACAGCATCAGTGCTTCGTACCAGATACTGCTGATTGCCGAGTCGCCACATTTGCGATGCCCAGTCCTAAAGAAACAGCGTGGGGCGCAGGTAGATTCCTCTCGCGGGATGGCTGGTTCGAATGAATCAAGAAGGGCGTGCCAAATTTCCTCCGTTTCCCGAGTCAAACACGCCCCCCCTGCCAGAATCTCCAGTTTTTTTTATTGTTTCGGACATAGTTAGGGGATTCCTACTGTAAATGGAAAACTAATGCCCTGCTGTAATTTGCCGGTACCTTACCGTGTACCGGTAAGATGGCTCTTCATCTGTATGGCACCACCGCACCACCTCTCCCTACGAGTATACTTGAGGGACTGGAGCTGTTGTTGTTGCTCGTGGGAGGAAGAGAGGACAAAGCAGCGCACATTAACAACAACGCAACGCAACGCAACGCAACGCAACAGCAGTGAGTAATAATGACGTGGGAAGAGAATGAACCGGTAGGTGCTCAGTTCGTAATCCTTACCGGTAGAGAAAAAAAGGTTGGAACAAGTACGAATATGTGGCCGTTTTCATCAAGGTTATCCTCCAAGTTTGCTATCAATAATATATGTTCGACCTTTTTCTTTTCACTCGTTCATAGTTTTTTTCAAGTTTTATCAAGTTCTTCCGTTTGTTTTTTCATTTTTTTTTGTTCCTTAATAAATTATACCGGTACAGTACTCGTACGCAAGCCTCGTGTTGGCGACCACAGGTTCCCCTAAATCATCAGCGCAAAGCATATGATTTGACGTAACCTTGGGCGGGCGTAGAAGGATAAATACGTCACAATACGTGGAAACTTAGTGTTGAACTCACGAAATAAAATATTTGTGGTACTCGTAGCCGCTGGCTTTTCGAAGCTCTGCTACAGCATTAACTGTAAATACTCTACAAAGTTACAACTTCTACTCGTCCACCAAGCAATATATTATCAGGCACAGCAGTACATCATTATTAATAGTATTAGGCTCTGAGACTTGCAGCTCACACCCCACAGCGTCTAGCTCTCCAAGTATTTTCGTATTAATTGTATACGCTCTAAAACGTAAAAGCTAGAGCTCGGGGTAGATCTTTGATCTTCCATGATGGTGGTATCTTTTTTTTGCAGTGGCATACCAACGGGATGGATAATACACTCCCGAACCATAACGCCTCAGGACCTGCTCATCATGTAATCATGTGTTATTTCTGTTACGCATCCTACACACAACACATGCAACCCATCATATTACCAGACCAACTATACCCGGGAAGGTCATCATATATTATACTGCAAGCAATCGTATCGAAGATAGGTCGAGGGCAGTGTGCGGCCCTATCGAGAAGAAGTAGCGTGGTGATACCGGCTGGGTCATCCGCGAGCGGCTTTTCCTCGAAGAAAGGCAATCACTGCCGCGAGGTACGGCCGGCTGTGATCGATCGTATTTACAACCGCGTAACGGAATCAATCATCACCAATAAGTCATCAATCACACCCATCAATCGAGAGATAAAGTAGTCAAGAATGCTGCGCGGGAGGAAGGTGCCTTCGAGGGTACAAAACAACTCCACTTGTGAGAGCAAGGGGGGACGGTCGATCCAAGATGTCGGTGATGCGGCTCGACAGGTGATTACAGTAGACTGTGGTGGGCGGGTGTAACGAGACTGAAGCCCACTGCTGCTGTTGTTGTTGTACAGAGCTCGTGCATAGATAGGTAGGCTGCAAAGATAGAGCTCTAGACTGGATTGTAATGTTGGCGAGATTACAACGAAACTTCGCGCATACCAAAAACTACTGTCAATATTTCAATGTTTAATACCTGGTATGTTGATTAAATCGTCTGTCTCTCGTGCGTTACACACACGGACGGGTAGGACCACAATAAATAACGGGTACACAAGAGTCTCGGGAACAGGTCCGGTGAGTTGTCTTAAATCTGCAATAATACTGCTGTGAAGAGAGAAACCGCAACGCCAACGCGCAAGCAGGCGTGTGCGTTCTGTGCAGCACCCAACGCACGTTATTTTGCCCTCGAGTTAACCGGGACCACGACCTCTCCTGGCACCTCTGAGTAATCGCTGGGCGCTACGTGCAGTAATGTACCTGATAATTCATGGAGTATAATTAACGTAGGGAAATTTTGGAAATTGGAGTTTGGAGGTCATTTGCACAGAACCAAAGTCAACAACTTGAAAGCAGTATGCACGCAAGATCGAAACGAAACCGCCGGCATGATGGTAAAGCTGGTGATTTCGTTCATCTGTGTGCAGCAAAATAGGCCAGAACAGATAGCCAAAATCTACAAGGCAGTAGTAATAATAGAGTACAGAGTGCGCCGACAGCGGAACGGGTTGTGCTGTGTTGCAAGAGCCTGGTCCCACGACACAGGTGGCATAGATTGGGAGGCGCGTGATGGCACATGTTGTTCCTCGATTTCGCCGCCGCATTGAGTGCCTCTCTCGCCCTCAGTGCATCATCGGCCGAAGCGCATTTGTATCGATTAATATCCATACACATCGGTTGATTTGACCTCTAATGGTCCAGAAATAATATTGGTTTCGCTCCAAATATGCGGCGCTTGTCTAATAATATAACACAGAGCATCAGAACATTCCACGCCGGATCAATTTCCCGTATCTTCCCACTTTGACCGCGAACGAAAGAATAGCTTCATGTTTACGTTACCCTATGTACAAGTCTATCACCACTTCACTGACTGAGTGATTGAAGCCTTGCTTCTGCGTCACCTCCCGACGACGCGAACGTACAGACAGTACGAAGAGTTCCGTTGATTTTGTTTTGGCTGCGTGTGCTGCGTCGGCGAAAGTCGAACGAAGG
>JBBMHQ010078543.1:0-11917 GCA_037834295.1 Postelsia palmaeformis
CCGGGCATGGTGTTCGGCGTGGCCACAGCTCGTCATCATCCATTTGTCAAATTTTGATTCATAAATGCGCGAGGGATCTCGTGCGCGCTCACCGAACCATGTCCATCTCAATCAGTCTTGAGCTTGGTACTTTAGCTTACCAGGTACAACGGACGCTGTGAACAAGAGAAATTTCAAGATTCTTCGAAAAACATGTAGAACGTGCCCCCGAGATAGACAACCGTGTCAAGAGATGATGGACTAGAACATGCCTTGAGAAGCAGAAGAGAGCTCACGGGTGGAGGAGGAGATGGATTCGGCAAACAAAAGCAGGGGTGGGGGGGGTGGGGAGTGAGGGTGTGCGCCGCGGACGCCCATTTTTTCAGCAGCCGTAGGGTTCCACACCAAGAGCATCCCGTGGATACACCCGAGGAATGGTCTCTAGAGGCCCACAGTAACTCACGTGTAATTTTATAAGCCTCAAACACGATACCCCGTAAAATCTCGGATGCAACTTCTTCGCGTTGTTTGCTAGAGCACCTGCTGTCCGATGAGTCGGTGGGCCAATCTGCGTTTGTCTGAAATTTTCCGCTGATGTTAACGATCACCTCGTTTTGTTTTACGGCCGACATCGTGTGAACAATCATGGTTCTCATGCACGCCTCCCCCACCACTATTACACTGTTTTATGGGATTTGGGTTGGCAGCGGGTATTTTGGAAACTGGTCAGCGTGTGGCTCCAGCGGCATGATAATAGTTGTTTCGGAAACCCAAAGGGTCGTGCGTACCTTCACTCGTTTGCCACTGCAAAACCAATCCAGCTGTATGTACTACACGAGACACAAATCCATCACAGTTGCACTTTTGAACAAGTTAAACGTTAACCCTATGAATAAGCGTAATCATTGAAAATCGGTATGTGGCCTCTTTAGCCTTTTTCGTTGTGGTTCGCCCTCTTCTCAACTAGGTACGTCGAGGTTTTGCTTGTGAACACGGATTATTATATCTCTGTCGCCATGAAGAACTTTGGGTCCAGGCAGTAGGTTGGTGTGGTTGCAGTGGGATTAGTGGCGTAGCTTGAAACCAACAGGCACAGAAGCAGCATCACCAACAGCAACCACGACAGCATCAGTAGCATCATCGACCACAACAACATCAATAGTAGCACGTCAGACGTTATCCCACAATGGGCAGCACGCCGTTCGGCGTTTTTTGTTTGATGCCGCTCAGGCAACTGGTACCTTCTGGGAGTGCCCTTCCTGATAAAGACTCGCCGGATGCTGAACGGGATGGACACCGGTAAGAAAACATGATTGAAATATGCTTGAACTTTCGGCATGAATGGTTGAAGTGTGCTCGACTTTCGATAAATGGCTGAACAGTGCTTGGCCTTGAAAATGATTGAAGGAAGTTTAACTTCAAACCCTAACCCTATGCACCCCACCCGCGAAAACCACCTGGGAAACTGACAGGGAGGAAGGTGTGACAAGGAGCTACAACAGTGTGAAGCATCAACCATTTTGTCGACGCTCGGTCAAGCCAGAGAAGACTTCTGAATATTCCCGGCTTACTCGCTCGGCTTGCCGCGTGCTCTGCGCGATCCCCCTCCACGTATTTGGCTCTCTCGCTCGCCTTTTCGCTCGTCCCTCAAGCCGTGCAGTGAAACGAGACGGCTCGGACAGTAAGGTTACTAGGCTACAGGATATACCCTCACAAAAGGCCAAGCTGGGGCTGTCGTCTTCTCTGTGTACGTTTTAACCCCTCTGAAGCTCCATAAGAGTCAAGCGTACCCTTGCTATGTCGTTGACCAGGTAATACGAGGCACCATAGTAAATAGGACCTACGTCACACCCAAAAACCTATATGTTTACCTATTTTTACCAACAATATTTGGTCCTATTAACTGCAATATGGTGTCCCGTAGTAGTGTTATCACGAGGGACTATTAATAGAGTATTCAGAGCCCACTTTGTATGTACTCCCCTGTGTTTATACACTTTATTCTGGTTCTGATTATAATGATATGATGTGTCCCACCGCAATAGCAATTGCTCCACTAGGGACTTGAGAGGGAAAAAGCGGTCGCTCGGGAAGAAATGGACTCGAGAAACCGCATGCTTCGGTCCCACGAAGCAGCCTGTTCATTGTGTATTGTTTGTTGTTCGTTAGTCATGACCTGCTGGCGGGGCAGGAGGGTGCGCTCTATATACAGCCCGTGCGTAGCATGATGTTTGATGACGTGTGTTGGCTGTGTTGGTTTCCTGTATTGGCTGTGTTGGCTCCCTATGTAGGCGGGTGATCTTGCCCCACTTTGCCATATCTCGGTCGCTAGTCATGGGTCCCTCACATATGTTTTCACTGACAAACGCGGCGATGATGGGTGTTGCTATCATCAGCCGGCGTTTTTGTTCAACCTGGTGGGGGTACGGGGACGGGGAGGAGGCATTTGCGACCATTGGTTGGCCTCTAGGCGACCAGGGGGTAGAGCAGTCCGGCTCGTTTTGGCGCAGCACAAGTGTGGCAGAATATGGCCTCTCTGTTGTAGCGAGACATGCATAGGATTGACGAGGTGGATGAGCAAACCAGAGACGTGCATGCGATGTAACACCTGTGATTACACCCCCCCCCCCCCTGAACGGATTTCACATCCGGTTTTCTTGGCAAGAGGGAGAGCGCAACCACCGAGCGATGCAACAGTCTAGGGAACTTTCCCGACGAAAGGTTTTTCAGGCCACCGTTTTTCGTTGTTCCCTGCTCCCGTGCTTTGGAGAAAGCCGGCTCGAGAGGTATATAATCTTGCTTGTCATGCGGTAGGATTGAAGAGATGGGTGACCAAACCATATCGAGGACTCATCACTGAAGCTTGGGTACAATCGAAGATGTGGATGGCCAAAGTATAGCATGACCTTACTCGGGAGGGTTGCGCAGTTTTGAGCAGAGGGGTGACCCAACAAGAACGCGACCTCAATGAGGAGGCATTCAAAGGACTGAGAATGTGCACGCAAAACTAACCTCCGTTCGTCACGGACGCTTTGGCTTATGATTTTTTCGGTGTCAAGTTTTTCGGGCTGGCATGGGTGGCAGCCTGGACATGGTGAGGACCATCTTGAAAGAAGAAGGGGTGGTGGGCCTGTTTGCAGGTATGGATACAAGTGTGTGTGAGATTCGGTCGATGAGGGCGTTGAAGTAGTTATTGAGGTTTGATCGTTGGGGGTGGTGGTGGGTGGTGGGTCGTGATGTTGGTGATGATGGTGGGTGGTGCTAGTGGTGGTGGTGTTGTTGTTTGTGTTGTAGGTGGTGGTGCCGACTATGCTGTAGATTGAACTCGTATACAGCAGTAAAGCATGCTGCTTTCTTGCAGATCCTTACACCTGGCATTTCCTTTTTTCGCTGATGCGAGCGACTGATTGGTCAAACAAAGTTTGCGTCCATATCCGAGTTGTCACGGGGGAACATGATGACTAGGACCGAAAATACTTAGTGATTGCAAATACTCTGGAATGAATGGGTTTACTTTGTGTGTGCATGATGGGTCCTAACTACTGTAGTATGTATTGCTACTTTTATGGTAATGGCTGCAATATGCTGATTGGTCAATACACCGATCGTGAGGCCGATTAGGCGCGCGTTACGGGAATCAAAGCCGTTGTGTTCTTGAAAGGTCTACGCGCTCCCCGAATGCTCTCGCACATTCAACAAGCAAGCGAATCGTTCATACACATCATACATTCATCGACTCGAATCCTTCAATCGCCCGTTCGTCCGCGTCTTGATTCGAGCTTTGTGAATCTTGGGGCATGGTCTTCAGACATTGACCAACCAGGTCCCCATTTCACAATCTAACGGTTTTGGGGCAGAACAAACCCTGATGTATATGATCTCCATGATTTGGATCAGAGACGTTGTGAGGTTCGTCTGTACGACGTAGATCTTGCACCTATGTATTCCCCCCGGGTGTGGGAACCGAATGTAATGGCTCTTGCACAACATTTTGCAACGGGTATTATAGGATCTAGACGACTATCTGTAGATGATTCAGTTGTAGATTATCCATCTGCAGATAATCTAGACCGTGATGTGTACGAGGGGGCATGCTTTAATAGCTCTTGTATTGACTCAGGACTTCTGCGTCTCGCCGGCTATTTTGCTCGATTTGAACTATGGATTCCCTCGTTGAAGCATATCCGATTTCTTCCATACCTTGTTCAACGGGTCGACTTGATACTGTCATGTACCAGGTATGATTGTGTTTCTTCCGAATCGTCGAGAGTCGTGAGATACCCTCCTCATACCCCGTATTATGTGTACACCCAACGTCTCGTATCGAGGGCGTTTATCGCGCCTCCTGTTGACTCGGTGTCTATTCAATGCCCCGCACGGCGGATTAATCCGAATCCTACTTGACCGCGAATCCTACTTGACCGACAATCCTACTTGGCCGTGAATCTCACGACTGCCAGGGTACCGCGCAACGCTATGGGGAATCGGACCCGCCTTCCTCACCCTCTGCGGGGCGCGGCTGGCGGTCTACATGATCATGGGCTCTTCCATACGAACGTACGTTGTGGTTGCAAAACGTGTGTGCACATGGTATAGCATGTGTGCGTTTTGATCCAAATCTGTCAGATTTTTTTCAGATCACTATAGAAAACGACACCCCCCGAATAATGTGCTGTTGAAGGATCACACACAGCTTGCGAATGTGAGTTTCGAGTTTTTGTCGAATATGCACCACTTTTTTTTTCTCGAATATGCACCAGGTATCCTAACTGTTTCTGGGAATAATCGGTTCAGCTTTGCTTCGTTTCACAACCGTTAGCATGTTGTACCGACGGATAGTATCACGTCAGTGTGACCGACCATTTCATCAGCCGACGACTGTGGCGCTTCCCGCTTTAGCGCAAGTTTTTGCAGCATGGACCATGGACCATGGACAGAAGCAGTATGAGTTTGGAACTATTTGTGTTCACCGTTGGTTTGTTTTAACGACTAATAGTGCTCAACACAACTCTCGTTGTCTTTCTTTAGAGCACCGACGTATTGGTGCATTTTTGCGTGAAAAATTCTAAACCGAGTTTCATTTCTACTGTAATTCGCCTGCCAGACGGCGAAGGGGGGGGGAGCGTTGTCCTTGTACCCCCAGACTTCGCCTCCCGGTCTGTGGTTCGAACTGCGCCTTCGTTTTTTTTTCGTGGCCAACTACGCCCGAAGCCGTTGAGTTGCTGTTGTTGTTACTGATTCTATCGCTGTTATTGTTGTTTTGTTGCTGTGATCAACGTCGCCCCGTCCCCACCTTCCGCCACCATCGCCGTTTTAAGTTGTCTTGGTTCGATTTTTCCCCTCCCGGCGGGTGTCTCGTGTTCTGCTGCTGCTGTTTGGTTGCTACCCTTTTATTCTTTTTGTCGCCTGTGTTCTTGTTGTGACGGTGCCGCGCAGCACTGCTCACAGAAGAAGGCGGAACTCCCACCTGCGCCATCTCATCATCCAGTCGCAGCGAGAGCAGCAGCTCCGAAGGGCAAGAAAGATCAACAGTAGCGGTGACATCACCGGTAGCGGCAGCGGTGAAGGCAAGGGGGTTGGCGATGGTGCTGGTGATTGTGGTGATGGGGATAATGGCGGTGGTGGTGGCGGGGGTGATGGTGATGATGGCGGTGGAGGTGGCGGCGACCGTGATGGTGGTGGTGGTGGCAATGTGGAGGAGGCGGCCGACGTAGGACACCAGCTGGAGGAGAAGGAGGGGACGGCAGCCAGGGGGTCGTCAGACCTCTAGCACAGCTGGAGTGCTGATTGATTTTTCGTTGATGCACAAGTCGTCAAACACCGTGTCATGGACTGCTGCTGCTGCTGCTGTGCGCGCGTAATGAGTACGCCGGTGGTAGTGTCATACGGCAGTAAACTTGTGTTTTTGGGACGGCGGTACGATCATACGTCGACTTTGCTCACCTGATTTTGCTGCATGGATAGTGGTATTGCCACTGTCATCCTCAGGGTTGGCGTGACGGATGGCTGGTGTGTTATAAACGCCCAATATGCCTGTTTACGGATGTGGTAGCCCAAAATGCTACTGCTGTGACCACCGATAGTGTGCGTGATTACCATGGATATCACTTGTTGTAGGAGGTAAACTGCCGTAGTTTTTCTCCGAGTCAAGCTGCTTGGTTTTGCCCCACGCAGCTATAATGCCGCAGCGCTAGGCTTGTTTTTTTTTTCGTGAAATACAGCAGGGCCTACAGGCAGGGCCTACAGTAGTTTGTTTTCGCCAAACAAAGAAGGCTCTCGCTGCTGCCGACTCTCCCGTAGCTGCGAGGGCACGGCTCTGCTTTTCTTCTGCACGGGGCGTCACCAACGTCATAACGCCTATTTGTTATGCCACTATTGATGGGGTAGATCACAGGCAGCGCCAGTGGGTAGAAATACACCACCGCAGTGCTACTACAGTACGGTGCAGTGCCATTACTGTAGATCAGTGCATCAGTATTTAGAGTAGTAACGATAACGATAGCAGAGTACACTACTCGTACCATCATTCACAAGACAATATACGAGTAATTGAGAACTCTAAACCTGAAGCGGGGGGAGAGGGGGGGGGTATCAATGGTTGAATGCGGTGGGCGATTTTGATGTCGACCTTGGTTGGGAGATTGCGATACATGATGTACGTACTCGTACGCGTATGTATTACTTGGTGTTTATTATTAAATGTAGGCAGCCTGTTTCATTTCGACCGAAGGCCTCTCGCTGGGCGGCCCTACTATGAGGGGGAGGAGGGGGCCGGGATCAAACTTGGATCGGAGAAGCAAGCGAAAACAAAAAAAAGTCCTCACAAAGGCTGTCGATAGTTGAATTTGACAATTAAGTTGACGTTGTTTATGGATATATTGTAGAGGGGCGGGGTGTGTAAGGTGTTGAAGATGGGTATCTGGCTGGTACAGCGCTTACCAGAGGTCCACGGCGCGATCAAGAAGTAACACTTGGCCAAGCCACGTATAGTGGATGGTGGTTGGGGAGAGAAACCGTCGCAGAAAGAAGAAACACCAGTGGTCGGTATCCAATAAAGTAGGCCAACCGTTGGTTTCCTATTGAGTAGGCCATTGGTCAGAATCCGACAAAGCGCAACTTATGAGCGACCATGCGGCACGTACTTCTGTTTGGGAGATGAGCTACTCGGAACTAGAGGTGTGTACGACTACAGTGAATGTGTTTCTCAAGCGTTCTTGTGCGGCACAAAAGACGACCGTACGCCCTCCGGCCTACCTCAGAGGCCAACAAGACCGACAGCTATCGAGTGTAAGCGGCGCCCGTTTTCTTCTCTTACATATCACAACAGCATCAGCCATCCCGATTCTTCTGAGGGCATACATACGCTACCTATACCTACGGGTACAGCTATAGCTAGCTGCAGAAGCAACCTAGTCGTGTCATTGCAACAAATCAGCCAATTATAGTTTTTGAGCATAACCAGTCATCAGCCACCTTTTTTCTCCTTCTCATTTATTATCGCTATTTTTCGCTCTCTCCATCCTCCCTAGTCGTAACCCAGATGCGAGGTAACATAACAGGCTCTCCTATTACACCCCCTTCTCACTACGGTCCTTGCCTTTGAAGGTTGCATTCTCATCGCGAGAATACTTTAGCCCTTTCTTCCCTCGTCGGCTCGCGTCTATTTGAAGTGCACCCATTCACGCTCGTACGCTCTCAGCAGTTAATTCCTTTCATATTTCGGCGAATAAAGAAATTATCACCACGGTGGCTTTTAAAGTCACCGAATCAACTCTAGCAACAATCGAGCGTCCCACTGAGGCACTGGAGCGACAGGGTGTTGGGTGTCGGAGGATAAAGCAATGAGCCAATCAGTGTCTGAGGTGATGCGCGAAAATTAATGAACCACATCAGTGTTCGAGGTGATGCGGACAAACCCTTCGCATTTGATTGGGATGGTGAGGTTCAACCTATGAGATGTTAGAGGAGATAGATACGGATCGAAAACCAAACAGCGTTTTGATGTGGTGACGATAAAACCAAGCAGCGTTCGACTGAGGTGGTACCGACACACCAATAATCGTTCAAGGTATCACCATCAAGTCTATCAGCATTTGAGATAGTACGGATTAAAAAATCGGCGACCGAGAAATACCAGAGGGATAAAAAGGGTTCCATTAACAGCTTCTACCACCCGACCACACCAAACCACATACCAGGTATACTGCTAGTAATAGTAATCCCAGATGTGCCAGAAACTAGAAACACAAGATATCTGCAGTAGCAGTAGCAGCATTTCAAACGTGTCCGCGTACGCGAACGCTCCGTCCCAGTCTCCTTCCACCCGCGCGCTAATTTCACCTAGCTAGGCCCACAAGTGTCAGACGACTCTCCAGGCGTGCAGGCAGCCCTGTGCTTTCTGAGGCTCCTCCATAACTTGAGTAACTCCGTATCTCTCTCAAAAACCGAATCTGAGAGATGAAAACGGACGCTTAGCCTCGGCCTGTCGTAGGTGTCGTTCGAAAAAGGTCGCAAAAAAAAAACGACATCAACGAAAAGGCATGCCTTATTGGCTAGATCCTCAGTGCTCTTGAAGCCCCACCCCGTCACCCAGAAACCTTTCCGCCGAAGAAATACGACCTCTGTCATAGCACACGTCTCACGGCTCTCTCCTTTTCCCGGTGACAACGAGCGCTGTCGCTGTCGCTGCCACCACCGCCACCGCCACCGCTACCGCTACTGCTACCGCCCTCCTCTTCTCACACCCGCGTTCGAGAACAACGGCACGGCCTTCCCCTTCCGCCCCTTCTTCTTACCCGCGCTACTCGGGGCCGCGACACCCTCAGCCGCAGGGGGCGGCGGGGGCTGTGACGCATTCCCCCACGCACTCCCCGCCGCGCCCCCATCTACTCTACTTCCGCCTGCCGCCGTCAACTCCGCCGCAGCAGCCGCCGCCGCCGCCGCTGGCGTTGACATCACTCCTCCTTGGATCGACGACGATTGCTGCTGTGCGGGTCTCCTTAGAGGTGAGGGCTCGCTCTTTTTCGAGCCCCAAACGCCGCCGCCCGCCCCTGCCGCCGCGCCCCCACTGCCCCCACCGATGACGGTGCTGCCCCATGCCCCTGCCGCCCTTACACCACCCCTACCGCTACCACCACCACCACCACCGCCACCACCACCACCACCACCGCTGCCACCGCCACCTCCAACCCCGTTACCGCTGCTGCTGCTGGTGTTGGCAGCTGCCGTTGTCGGTGAGGGCGAAGGCTTCAGGGATGGAAAGTGACCATTCATGGCGGTAACTCTCGCGAAAGACCAACCCCCCGTCCCCTCGCCGCCCCCGACGCGGCTCCCGCCATCACCGCTAGCAGGTCCTCCCCGTCCCGCAGCCACCACGTCACCCCCCCCTGGAGTCGAAGGGGTGCCACCGCTCAAAGAGAGGGTTTCCGCCGATGATGCGGCGGCTGTAGCATTGGCGGAGTTGTTCCCCTCTACTTCTTCCCCTGCCGTTGCTGTTGTTCCTGCTCCTGCGGCGAGGGTGGTTGGGTTTGCGCCTGCAGGTTCAGACGTGGATGCCCCTGGAGACTGTGGTTGTGGCGGGGGGAGGGGATCGGGGTCACCGCCCGGCGTAGGACCCTGCAAGGGGAGGGTTGGGAGTAGCAAAGGGTGGGTTGGAGCGAAGACACGTGGAGGAAAATGTGGTATTCACATGTGTTCAGAAGACCGGTGGTATTTCGGGCGCGTCAAGGTCTCTTTCGGTATTAACGTACCACTTCGTGCTCAAATATAGACATGTTTTGTATATTAACATTGTTTCCATACTGTCCTTCTATTTCAAGTGCAGAGTGGTCGTAGGTTAAGCGTACGAGGGCGGTCAATCACGGGGTCAGACGGCGGTTTCTCTTGGAATGAATGTTTGCGCAGAAACAGTTATAGCACCTACGCCAAATATAATCGTTTTTTAGCAGATTAGTAGCAGCAGCAGCAGCAGCGATGGCGGCGGGGGTATCCTCCGGGTCGCCACCGAACCGGTTCCTAGCAGGAACACTTGCAGCAGCAGCGGTAGCGTAATCAACCATCGTTAATATCGTTATCTAATCGGACTCCACAAGCAGCAGCAGCAGTAGCACCAGCGACATATTAGCTCAGGCAGTTCTCCACCTCGGTCTACAACAGCCGCAGCAGTATCAACGATACCGTCCATTCCTACCTCCGACTGGCAAACAGCAGAAGCAGCAGCAGATCATCGCTCTAATCTACATCCAACCAGTATGCAGCAACAGCACAACAAAAGCATCGTTCAGACCGTTGTCCATCCGGTATTCAGCACCAGCAGCAGCAGCGGAAGTAGTAGCGGCAGAATCCTTCGTGGTGTCACCTGAAGGTCGACCGTGAAGGCGCGCATGGCCGCTATCCTAGCGGTGCGGCTCTCCTCCGCGCGCACTTCCTTTGCCGCGGCCCGGGCTTCCTGTGCCGCCTTCGTTCGTCGCTTTCGATGCCGTTTTTGAGTCTCTGCGGCAGCGGGTGTGGGGGGCGGTTGTCGGGAAAATCGTGCCGCAAGGCGCAACAAGGGGAGGGAGGGAGGGAGGGGGGCAGGGAGGGAAGAAGGGGAGCCACCAACTTGAGCAACTGGCGTACTCTTCCCGCCGCGGGAAAAACACCTCGCCATACGACACGATATGACGCCAAATCGTACCACACCGTACCGCATCATATCCACCAAACGTGCCGTCCGTATCACACTGCACCATACCGTACCGCGCACTACTAGTACACAGCATGAAATGTCACACGATCCCACATTCAAACTATTCCATACTGTACGCTTTTGGGACGAAGCTCGAAAATGAGCCAACAAAATACCCAACAAATCAAAATCCGCCATCGCCAAGCACTGCCACTGCCACCACCATCACCCCCCGCCGCCCCTCGATCATTTCCACACCACGAACCTTCTCTGTACTTGCTGCTTGTGCCCTCGGAGACGATTCCCACCATGTCCACCTCCAAAAAGGTGATGTCGCAATGCATCGGAAGGTGGCCCAAGAAGGGGAGACGGCGCCTAATGTCAGGCGTTAGCTTCACCGTTTCCACCTCTAGCACCTATGATACGCACCAGTTATTTGAAAAAACAAGATTAGGGCGAATGGATGGTACCTGGTACCTGGTGACACGCAAGATTCCAAAGATATTTCTCATCTTCAATTCAATAGCATCTCATGTTCGAACTGCTTTTGTTCGGATCTTTTGATGGCTCGTTGGATAAAAAGAAGGATGCAAAGCCAACAATGGCGACCCACACGATAACCACCATCTATCTACACAGGATAGGGAGTTTATTTGTTCTCGAGGGGGGAGGGGGGGGGTTTTGTTTGTTTTGGGGGGGGGGGGGGGGGGGCCGTCTGGAGAACATATACACACGACAACCACCATTGCGCGGGTCACACAGGATGGGAAGGGGAGTTTGGGAGGGGAGGGAGTCGCTTCGATATTACATAAATACCTCATACACAGGGTCCTCACCATCGCCTGTGCTATGCAGGGGAGAGCCGAAGGGGGCAAGAGGGGGAGGGGCGTGTACACGATAACATGCATGGCCGTAGTCGTATGACCGTAGACCCTCGCATCCCTGTATACAATGCCGGCAAGGGGCACGTCGGGCTCTCACCGACGAGGCAGACATTGCTGCTTGCACCAAGCGCGAAGCGAAGCGTGAGTCGGGAGGGGAAAAGAGAGGCGTGCTCATCTATTGCTTGCCTTAATCATTTGACCATTGGGCACACGTCTTTTTAGAGACGGAGCGAAGGCCGGAGGGGGGGGGGTGTACTCGATAGGAGATATGTACTCGATCTCATGCATGGCCGTAGTCGTATGACCATAGCCCCTCGCATCCCTACAATGCCGGGACGGAGCATGTCGGGTTTTCACCGACCAGGCAGACATTGCTTGCACCAAGCGC
>JBBMHQ010078565.1:0-11914 GCA_037834295.1 Postelsia palmaeformis
CCTCCCCTCCCCCCCCCAACCCCGGGCCGGCCCACCAGCCCCGGCTCATGACAAGCCCTGGTATTAACAGGTGTCGATTGTGTTCCTTTGCAAATAGTCCCTGCTCGTGGCCGTCGGTGGCCCCCAACGAAGCCCTAATGGGGCACACATGCCGCGCCTGAGGGATAGAGTTGTCGGCACAACAGAGTCAGGTCGAGTCGACACGCTAACGCGCCCGCTGAGCAGGAGGCTGGTCTGCTGTTGCAACGGGCCGACGGGTTCAAATTGACACAACACGTATTTTATACTTGAGCTTTTTAGGGCATACTGCAGTCTCGTTTCGGGCACAAACCATTCAATTGCCCAAGCACGTTTGTCCCCCAAACGGGAGTGTCTCTTGTCCTTAAAGGGCTGAGCTTTACTCTTAACAATATTTAGCAATCTGTCGGAGGGTAGACAGGAAGTAGTGAATGAAAAAGTGTGTGGCTCCAGCATTTGCGCTGGGTTCGCCATTCGCGCTTTAATGCTTGGCCAGTTTTGTCCTATTTTTCATGTTATTCCTTTGCTCTTTCCTTATTCTCCTCCTCCTCCTCCTCTTTCCGTCGGGTTTTCCCTATTCGTTTTTTTTTGTTATGATGCGAATCTGATTCGCAAGTCTTTTTATCCCGCAACTCACCGCGTTCCTCGTATCATACCCTCCCGCGAAACTGCTGTCGTGTGTGTGTGTGTGTGTGTTTCTTGTCGCCCTTTTTTTCTTGGTTAACAAGTTGTCTTTACCCTGCCTTCGTGACGTCCCATTCATATAATGCCAGGTACCAGTGTACTATTAATAGTATACTCCAGGTACTATAATTACACCAATACATATTTCGAACCGTGAGTAGTTTCACCTCATCTATTATCTTCGCCCTTTATTGTTGTCCACCTCCCTACAACACGTAATCCACATCCGCGGTCACCTGTATAGCAGGCCCTTCTCCCCCTCTCGCCTACAACGGTGCAAGCTTTTGCTTTCGTCGCGAGAAGAGTACCGTAGTGGTCGCCGTATGCGCTAGGCAACAATACCGGCTCTAGAACGGCAACCGGCACTATATACTCCGCACACTACTATAATATGTATATACCACACTGGTCAATTCCATCTGTGTCAAGCGATTCCACAGGCATCAACCATAGCGGGCAAACAGCGGTAGAGAGGGACCATAGTGAAGAGGACCTAATATTGTTGGTAAAAACAGCGAAATGTATCGGTTTTTGTGTGTACCGTGGGTCCTATTTAATGTGGTCCCACATAAAAAGTAGTGCTTTTAATTCGAGAGGCCTTTCGACTGTGTACGGCAGTCCATACTTGATTCCAGGTACGTATACAATCGTGCCCCTTTTCGGCGATATCTGATGCGAAGGCGGACAAACCAATACGGTAGTAGTGTTGGATATCGGATATCGATCGACAATCGAGATCGGTACGTTACCGATCAAAATACCGATAAACGAAAAAAATGATATATACTATACCGATGAACAAAAAAGAACTAACTGATCTCGATGTTTGATAGATAGAAGCTTCCGTTCAATATCTGCATAAAAAATACCGGGCGGTGCCTGGGCTGCAAGACATAGCACGTCCGGTAAACGATGTATCGGGAGTTCGATATTTCAGTGTATAGAAGAGGTCCATCGATACAGCAGCAGTGCGCGGTATGTGCCAGCATAATTACCCGGCACCACTCCGGATATGGGAATATATAGGTTGTAGTGTGTAAATGGAAAACATGTGCCGGCCACAAATCCCGGCGCTACTGGAGACCTCTACGATGTACTGCATTGAAAATATCGGTACGATATCCCACACGATATCCCAACACTATGTATACGGTACGTTTACTTCGTATGTTTGTTGTTGTTGCTGCAGGTGGTTGACAGGCTGTCGGCCCAGCTGGCGGGGAGGCTGAACTTCGAGTACCACGACCCGCAGAAAAACTTCGACAGGTCCAAGGTCAAGGGGCTAGTGGCGAGGCTGATCGACGTCAAGAACAAGGCGCACAGCACGGCGCTCGAGGTTGCCGCCGGTGGCATGCTCTACCATGCACGATACAGGACGCTGGGGGTTGGACTGAGGGGGGTTGTGCTCATGCCAGGCATAGCCGTACTCTTGTGACCATAGACTTTCGCATCCTTATAAACGTTGCCGGGGACGGAGCGCGTCGGGTTTCCACCGACGAGGCATCGGGATGCAGGGGGAGCGCACTCATTTGTTGCTTGCTCTAGTCATTTGACAATTGACCACGCGTCCCTTTCGAGACGGATGTAGGCGGTGGCGGGAGGGGGTTACCGTGAGCGTGAAGGCCTGAGCCCTTCTCCGACTGCAAAAAATAGACACTCTAACTTCAAGTAGGTAGTCCGTGGAATTGTGGGTGCAGTTTTAGGGGGTTTGAAGGAGGGAAGTTGGGGGGGGCTGGGGGTATAGGAGCGGTGGCAACTTTTTTTTCGTTTTCATCTCTTCGCGGCGCTACTGCTGTAGGGATCCAGCCGCCGCTTGCGCCATGCCTCACCGCCGCTTCTGCTTGCACCACATGTCGCGGTCGGACCGGGCCAGGCGTCCCCTCGCCTCTCCTTTCCCCCCCTCCCCTGGCCATTACGAACGCCTCCACTAGTGCTGCTGCGGCTGCTGTGCTTCTCTCGAGAGTGTCTTTATTGGCTGTGAGGTTGTTGTGGTAAATTTAACCCTGTTAGCTACTGCTCAACTAATACCACAGTAATTCCAAGTAGTGTGTTCGTCCTCAAAAACGGGTAGCTGGTCTGAACGGGGTGGTATATGTTTCCAGGTGCTGGCGAACATTCGGTTGTTCCCTGGTTGTGGTGAAGGCGTTTTTCGTATACTGTGAGGGGTTTTTCGTGCTGCTGTAGCGACTGGTTGTTCCGTTGATGGATTCGTGGTGTCGTGATGGTCGTTTCGACCGCTACAAAGTGCCTGCCTCGCTGTGCTGCCCTGCTGTTTCGATGGTGTCATTGTCTAAGCTGTTTTGGTAAAACCTCTGGAAGCGGCTGACAATCGGTTGTTCCCGTGTTTTCCTGATGACGGGTCCGGTCAGGTGGTTGTGGATACGGAGCAAACGGGCAAGCTCCTCCTGCAGAAGGGCAAGCTCCGCCGGTGAGTGGAAGAGGCGGTATGCGGCGGGGTGCGGGGACGAGGGGGGACGCCGTGGTATCGTGCGGGATGGATAGGGTTGCTTGTACGGTATGGTTTCACTTCTCGGACAATATTTTCATCAATTTCTAGTGCATGATCTAGACCTTTCAAGGCAGACAAATACAGTAAATCTCTAATCTGTATGATCTAGCTCATGTTGCCGCGTGGAAGCCGTAGTATCTGTATCTGCGTAATCTTGGGCATGTTCCCTGGGTTAGATTATCTGTACTGCACAGATGGACAGATAGATCATGCTTAACAGCTCTTATCGGCAGGTAATGTAGGATCTAGACGACCTGCAGATGGATCGTGACCTGCATGGTTTCGAAAAAGTGTGATGGGGGGTTTGGTGGGGTGTGCTGTTACTGGCGATCCACTCGTGATGTCACCTGGTAGGGTACGGTGAGGTACCGGTGAGGTACTCTGCTATTAATAGCGGCCGCTAAACCTGTGAAGAAGTGCTGGGAAGCTTTTCCGTGGGCGTTTGAAGACAGGATGAAGATAACCAGAAATGTTCACGGGTCGGGTCAAACCTCGCGGGTCGGGTCGGGTATAGGTGACCCGACCCGGCCCGTGAGAGTTTAAAACCTCCGATCCGACCCGACCCGTACCATTTGTTTTGGAATTCCTGACTCCAACCGTGGTTCGGGTCATGACTCATGAAGAGCCCTAGGAATAAAGACCTTTCGGCATCCATTGTTTGTATATACAGTGTTGTGTTGATTATGTTTGGAGTACAGTGATGCAACCCTTGCGCCCACCGACTGACAACACGAATCCCCGTGTGTATATGTATTCTACAGTACAGTAAGAGTATCGTGTCGTATCGTGTTAGCTAATGGCAGATCGTGTCATGCCCTTGTCACGCAATGTACATGACATGGAAAAGCATATACCTGGTGTGTTTTTTTGTCATTTGTTCTTGTTGTTCCAGGCGGGTGACGATCATCCCTCTCAACAAGATCACGGGCAACCCTCTGAAGCCCAACCAGCTCAGCCGAGCCGCCTCGATCGCCCAGCGCATGAACGGCAGCGCCACGTGCGCCATCGAGCTGGTGAGGGACGCTTCGATGCTGCCGTAAGCCGAGCCCGCAGTACCAGGGCACACGAGAAGGTTCTCGAGATGGTCATATGTCTGACGGATCACCCGCTGAATCATCCATGAACAGATGGATAGATCATCTATTGTTACGGGAGACCATAGTGTATAGGACCACATGCTGTTAGTAAAAATAGGTATATATATAGGTTCTTGTGTTTACTATGGGTCGTATTCATTACGGTCCTCCGTAATATTACGGAGGACCATAGAAAATAGAACCAAATTTTGTGAGTAAAAATAGGTGAACATATAGGTTTTTGTATTTACCACAGGTCCTATTTACTATAGTCCCCCGTAAATGTATATCCTTGTATAGGCTACCACTATGTCCCTGAATATAGGGAGATATTGTATATTAATATCCAATCAAACGTATTCTTCATTTTTTGCGGCAGAGTAGCATGTTCGGCATGGTATCTTGTGCAAGATCTGTATCGTAAAGATCCAACGCAGAAAGTACCAGGCGTGTGCCAGATGATACCGCTCCTATCCGGTATCTTGAACTAGATCTTACCAGGTACAGATCGGGAGTATATCTGCGCTTGAAGATCTAGATCATTGAACGGGAATTATCTATAAATAATCTATCTGATATGTCCTAGGTGTGGGCAGGTTTCGAACGTCAGGGATACTCGAACTGAAGCAACCCCGCCGTTGCGACGGATCGGAAACCGGTGAAGATGTATGTACCCGAAAAATGATTCGACGACCCAGCGGCCAGCGTGGAGATGATTATGAGGGGTGCACAGGAGACTTTCAGAGAATATTTCGTAGTTTGTTCGTGAGAGGGAATGAGGCCTGCTGGCTCGTATTCTGTGCGTTTGTTTGGTAAAGAATCTTCGCGGTACCCGTTGTTTGGTTGATCGCGAAGGTGGAACTACCAGGTGGAGGCAGCACGTGACGGTGCTGGTATGTTGGTTTCTGAAGAACACGCGAGCAGACAGTGCTCATTTTACTGTTAAAATAGTTCGACGACCCAGCTATAAACGATGATGATGATGATGATGATGATGATGATGATGATGATGATGATGATGATAATGATAATGATGATGATGACCTCGCGCCAGCACTTTTCTCTGAACTCTAGCCCCGTGGTGACATATTAGGCCAGGAAACGCCTCGGTGGCACGTACCAAGTAACACGTGCACCGCAGCAGCAGCCTACAAACTGCTATGGCAAGCGTGTGAAAGATGCGACCTGTAAGCCTGAAGAAGATACTGGCAATACTTCGACAGCTTGTGGAAGAGAACTTACGGATATGACTATAAATTGTTTGAAGTATACCAATAAGCTTGTGGCAGCTCAAAATGTGGCCGGAAAGCTCGAGGAACGTCTGACCAGTAAGCTTGTAGAAGAACGAGTAAGGCTGTGTCGAGCGTCTTCGATGGCGTATCATGTGCACGCTGGAGGCGATCAGTTTTTATTCCCCGTTTGCTGTTTCGCTGCTTGCTGCAAAGAAACTCGTCCGGATATTCACTGGAGCTGATATTTTGATTCTTTTATCCGGCTTTTCCAAACGTTTTTTTTTATTTCCGTACGGCAGGTGGGGTACGACAACGAACTGCGCGGCGCCATGTCGTACGTGTTTGGGTCGAGCATCGTGTGCGACTCTCTGAACATCGCGAAGCAGGTACGACGGTCAGTGGATACACCGGTTCAACCATTGTTAGCACTGCAGTCCTGTGTTGGGATCCACTGAAATTTCAAGTAGTTTGTCCCCCAAGACGGGACTCCAGTCCTACAAGGGTTATATTAAGCAGCAGAAAAGCTGGTCCGGGCAGGGTTTCATAGCACTAATGTTAGCGTTTTTTTGGACTAACTTCAGTTCAAGCGATCACCATTTTCTTGGAGCACTCTGTCTCTCAGTCTACCTTTCGTACTGCCCGTTTTCTTGCAGTACCTGGTATGTATTGATAGTATGTATAGCTGCTCTTGCGTGTGCGGTACCTCGTCGCCCCGCAGTATCGACCAAGCCAATGAGGAGTTGGGTGTTAACAATCGTCTAGGAGCGGCGTCAACACTCAGCGGTACGGGGTATATAGGTGCATGTTGCTCCAGTGCCGTACGACTCCCTTGCATAAACCATTGGAACTCGGACACCATGTTGAGAACTATTATCCCTCCAGTCGCGCAGGTAGTCGTCGCTGTGATTCTTGTCACTTTTTGTGGTTTGTTTTCTTCTCTGGGGTCCCCAGAGGATCGAAGCACCCCTCTGCTGTGTCCCGCCTGGAAAACCACCGAGTGACTTGTGAAACCCGCCTGTCGTCAACGCAGTCACGCGTAACGTCCAGATTTGTACCATTGGGAGGAAGGCCTTCAGCTTGCCTACCGTTGTGTGCACACTGCATACCTACCGATTGCCTACTGTGTGTCTACTGCTGGGTTGGGCTCCACGACAAGCTCGCAAACCTAGAGGTACGTATTGCCACCCTAGAGCAGCGAGCACTTTTTTTTCACACCTTCTTCCTGCTCTTGGTTTTCTCATGCAAACAGGTGGCGTTCGACAAGGGGGTGCGTGCGCGAACGGT
This sequence comes from Postelsia palmaeformis, assembly GCA_037834295.1. Lineage (NCBI taxonomy): Eukaryota > Phaeophyceae > Laminariales > Laminariaceae > Postelsia > Postelsia palmaeformis. Next base: position 6,804 of record JBBMHQ010078565.1, read on the forward strand.
AACCCTCGACGGCGATGCCTTCGAGCCACAGGGTACCCTTACTGGGGGGTCGGCGGCGCAGCTCGGCGTGGTGCTGGCTCGCCTGGCGGAGCTGCAGACGGCCTCCCGCGACCTTGGCGCTCACGAGGAGCGGCTTCGTTGGGTGGTGGATAAGATCGGGCGATTATCGGTGGCTTCTAAAAAGGTGCCCCCAAAAAAATTGGGCCGCGCCTATCATCAGTTACAGTAGCTATACAACCTCCAACTCCCCCCTCACCCTGGAAATGCCTACACCGAAAAAAAAATAACTCACCGACGCTGTTTTTCATATGCAAGTCCGCCTTACAAGCAGTTCTTAGTAATAGCATACAGCTCACCCTTCATGCGACTCGCTGAACACTTCACGGCGCTTGGTACTTTTGCGTGACGAATGTCCATGTGATATCATTGACCGCGCTGGAATTCATTACTGTTTTTTTTTTTATTTGCAGTTCTCGGAGCTGAGCAATGAGGTGGAGCTGCGTAGGCACGAGCTGGGCCTGCTGGCGGATCGCCTAGGGCAGTCGTCGCACAGCCAGCTCGAGAACAAGCTGGCGGAAACGCTGAAGGGTTTGGAGGAGGAGGGGGAGGCGGTGGAGGCCGCTAAAGCTGCTGGAGCTGCCGCGGCCGCGAAGTGAGTGGTTGATTTGTGTGTTGTAGGTGCCCTCTGGTATGTGGTGATTCGGCCCCTGGTGTTTTTCATTGCGCAGTACAGGTAAACTGTAGTCTACCTTTTGGAAAGTACTTGAAGATTATTCGCGAGTACTGCCCGTTTCTGCGATACCCGTCAAGGTATAAACGAGTAGCAAGCACTCCATCCGTACAACTGCAAGGTATTAGGTGATTGGTTCCCGGGTAACATATCTGTTTTCCCCTGAAAACCCCGGGGTGGCATTTCCGCCCCCTAAATCGCGCCTCCCGGATGGAAACGCCGATGGGTTTGGAAGAGAAGGGGGAGGCGATGGAGGCTCCTGAGTCTGCCGGAGCCGCGGCGAAGGGGGTGGCTGCCGGAGCCGCGGCGAAAGGGGTGGCTGCCGGAGCCGTCGCGGAGTGGGTGGCTGGTCTATGTGTTGTGGATGCCCTGATGTATGGTGGTTTGAACCCCTGTGTACGGTGATTGGGCCCCTTGTTTCTAGTACTGTAGCAACCCTGTCACGGCTAACTGCAGTCCCGTTCTTGAGAGTAACCCATCAAAGTATCAGTAACTTTGTCCCAGGTGTGTGATGATTTGGCCTGGTGTTCCTGTTTTGTGGGCCGTGATGTATGGCTTTCCCTCTGCGGATCCCTTGTCTCTCCCAACTTCTAACCTCCCACCTACCATCCCTCCTTCTTTTAGGTAACTGCCTCCCTCCTGGCCCCCGTACCCGCCTCTCGCCTCCTGCGTCTCTCGGTATGCTTCGCAGCGCCGAACCGATTGTTGCCTCAAAAACGAACATCTGAATGCGCTTCCTCCTTCCTACTCTCTACCAACTCCTTTCCCGGACCCCCTGATCTCCGTCCATAATTTGAAACGCCAACGAATTGTTTATCCAGAAACGAACAACTCCAGAAAGAGGAGGCCTCGTTCCGTCAGGCTCGCGAGCAGCTGCTTGAAGACCTGGAGCGCCGTGTGAAGGCTGCCAAGGCTTTGCTCGTCGCCGCAACGGCCGCGCTTAAGAAGGAGCAGCGCCTGACTCAGGTGCTGCTATTGATACGTAGGCTTTTGCGTTTCGGTCGGGGGTTGGAGTTACATCTCTGACAGATCACGATCTAGATCATCTAGGTCCTAACCTGCCGTTTAGGTGTGGTGTGCAGGATCTATGTCGTACAGATCCTCCAAGACAGGAAACATGTGCCACATTAGGTCGTTAGGTTAAGGTTAGATCCGACCCGGCAACGCGGGCCACTGCAGATCGCGCGTGATCAGGAATATATCTGCTCTGAATGACGTCGATGATCAAGTGGGAATTGATCATCTATCCGTGATGTGCATTGTTGTTGTTACTGTGATGGGTGTGCTGCTACTGACAGTTGTCTATTCATATTGGCAACGCTGTGCTCTTGCTCTGAATGTCGGTGTGTTGAGATCGGTACCCATCTTTGCTGTTTTTTTTTGCGAATGTTTCTGTTCCATGTCCATAATGTGTTCTTGGTGCTGCTTTGGATTGCGATGCTGTGCCGTAGTTGTTGTCCGTCCCGGTGTTGCTGTTGCTGATGTTGTCATTATTGATGGAGTTGCTGCGCTTATTGCTGCGCTTATTGCTGCGGCTATCGTTGTGGCTATTGCTGCTGCTGACGGGACTCCCTCGCTATTCCGCTATTTCCAGGTGCTGGAGATGGAGTTGGCGCAGCTCCACGAGGCGGGGGCGTCGCAAGCCGAGGTCAGGGCCGTCGCAGAGGAAGGCATTGAAGCGGCCGTTAAAAAGGTGGAAAAGCTCGAGGGGGTTGTGCACGAACAGAAGGGTCTCTTCGAGGAGGCTGACGGTGAGCTGAATCGCTGGGAGCAGGAGGGGAGAGGAGGAAGGAAGGTGTTAGATATACGCCAAAACCACGGAGCTATCAGCCAGCATGGGTGGGAGGGGAAAGGAAGGTGTTAGAAATACGCCATAGTATATCCTCTGTTCTATCGGTCAGCGCTGACTGACACCGAGGGTGGTCACGGTGTGTACCCAATGAAATAGCACTTATGGGGCCCGTGCTGTGTCTGATAGCTCAGTATCTGGTACGTATTATATGTGTGTGTCAAACAAAGGGAGAAGGAGGGGGGGGGGGTTGACGCGTATACGTGGGTCGTGTGTTGATACAGTATTTTTGTTTGTTCGTATCCCGATTACCCTTGAAATTATGAATATCATAGTAATGCCTCCAAGTGCCGCAGTAGGAGCGCTTGATTGGCCTGATCGAGCGCTGCAGTTACTCCCGCCGGCTGGCTCTGATCGTGATGTGACTTACAGGTGCCCTGAAGGACCTCAAGCGGGAGCAGGCCGAGCACGACTCTGCCCTCAAGAGTCTCAGGAAGGACAAGGACAAAGCCACCAAGGTGAGCTGTTAGTGGCGGACATGACGCAGCTTGCACCGAAACGGTAAAACGCGCAAGATAACACATCTGCAGGGAAAAATAAAATGTTAGCCGATTTTCCTCCAAAACCGGTTTTTGAAAACGCCTGGCCACAATGTATTTCGAAAGGCCTTTTTTTTTAGCACGCACAGCGAAATTGGTGGCCCTGAGAATATCTCGAGCATCGAAACCTTTTCGAAAGCACATCGCTCGTCGTGTTTGGTGCGCCCTCGCCGTTGTCGAGAAAGCCATCTTTGGTACTATTTCAGGGGTGTGTGGTATCATTATCACCCGGTTGATGCGGTGGTTTCGTGTTTCCAAAGGGCCGCTTGGTGTTCACATTTACCGTGTAGGCGGTTCTTATACTTCCGCCCACAGTGGTGCAGTTGTTTGTTAGCCCTGCTATTAATAGGACCGCACTCCGGTTTTCGGGGGCGAATTACTTAAAGTCTGACTGTTTTGTCCCCAAAACGGAAGCGCAGTCGTCGGAAGATTGAGCAGCTTGTGCTGAAAGGCGGGGACTAATGTACATAAGAATATATACGAAGTATGCAGGGGGTGTTTCCCAGGTATTATGGGAACGAATCATGCTGTGCATGTATACGTGTTTCGCGTTCCTTTTTCTTTTTTTCTTTTTCCTTTCTTCTTTTCTTTCTTATTTTCTTTCTTATTTTCTTTCTTCTTTTCTTCCTTCTTTTTTTTTGTTGTTTCTTCTTGTTTCTCTTGTTTTTTCTTGTTTTTCTTCTTTTTTTCTTTTTTTCCTTATTTTCCTTTTTTTTCTTTTTTTTCTTCTTCTTTTTTTTTTATTTTTTTTTCTTCTTTTTTTTTCTTCCCCTATTTTTCTCTAATGCTGTCTTGTGCTCCCTCTGAAGATGCTTCGTACCGCCGAGCTGGAACTGAAGACCCTCATCAGCAGGCTCAAGCAGTACCTGGATGGTCGCAAGCACGCCGAGCGGGCCGTGAGCAACATGCTCGAGAAATTTCCTTGGATCAAGGAAGACCGCCCGTTCTTCGGCCGCCCCCAGACCGATTACGACTTTGAGGCGCGCGACCCGGCGACCGCGCAGAAGAGGCTGAAGGCCCTGCAGGACGAGCAGGCTTCGCTGTCGAAGAAGGTGTGATTTTCGTGAATAGCGCCCTACTATAAATTAGAGCTCATGGAGGGGATGTGATGCACCCGATGGGTTTTTTTTCTCGAATGAGAGTCGAGGTTTAAACGATACTGCTTTGGGTACGTCGTACGTACCAAAAAGAGAAGAAAAAAAAGTACACGTATGTATGTACGTAAAAGGTATGTCTGTGCGTAGTCGGTATTGCACGGTTTCGATATCTGATACATTTATTTATGGCATTAAAAAAAACAGCAGGCTGTGAGATCGAGCCTTTCGTGTAAAACAATAATCTTGTCTGTGATACCTCGATCGCGCGTACTGCGCGTTTTATGTAGCCTCATGGAGGTTTTTTGTGCATCGAAGGTTTCGTTCAGTGTCGGCATTAACTATACGGGCACGCCAGGGGGGCGAAGGGGAGCCGACACTAAAATGATGTGACGGCTTCTACGCACGTTGCATGTGGGTGTTGTTGTTGTTGTTGTTGTTGTTTTTGGTGTATTCGGCTTTTATTATTTCCATCGAAATGTATGGCCTCGATTTATTTACGATAGTCGTACGTATCTTAGGGATAGTTTTGGTGTTCACAGGTACCCAAACGGTCCTTACATCTCCGAAAAGAGTGATGTGTCCGATATACCAGTCAAAAATGAAAACGAACGTTTCGTACGTTTGTTCCGGAAAAGGATGGTGGACCCTGTACATGTTTGTATCTGATTTGTTGCGCCTTCTTTTATGTGTGTGCCTCCCTTTTCATTGTCGTGCCTGACGTTGCTGCCATCAGGTGAACAAGAAAGTGATGGGCAACATCGAAAAATCAGAGACCGAGTACAAGGACCTTATCCACAAGAAAAAGGTGATAATTGCCGCTGGCGTGGGGGGGGGGGGGGGGGGGGGGGGGGGGGGGGGGGGGGGGGGGGGGGGGGGGGGGGGGGGGGGGGGGGGGG
>JBBMHQ010078576.1:0-11913 GCA_037834295.1 Postelsia palmaeformis
CCCCCCCCCCCCCCCCCCCCCCCCCCCCCCCCCCCCCCCCCCCCCCCCCCCCCCCCCCCCCCCCCCCCCCCAACAACTTATTTATCTCACCTTGTTCTCTTTACTGGAGGGGTGTTCCCCGCTTTTTCAGCGACGCTGCTGGCGATGCCTGCTTGCGGTGGAGGGGCCTCCCTCAGCCGCGGTGGCACACCCGCCCTGTCCCACCCCGCTAGGACTGCCGTCTATCCTCGCTGCCGCATACAACAGTTTTTTTTTGGGGGGTTTGTCTGCGGGGTGCCCTATTCTTCCAGTCGAGACTTGTCGGTGCTCGCCCCTACCTCATCTACGACAACCGTCGCGCCGCGTCTCTGTTCTCTGGAGTTACCTGGGGTCTACTGTCTCGAGAATTCCCACAGCAGTGCCTGTCCGTCCGCCTTTCTGTCTGGAAAAACACCGTATGATGCCGGTGATATCGTCTTCGCCAGTTGACAGTAGAAAATCATCTCCAGACCCGATAATCATCTTCTGTCACGGTGTACGGTTTTCTGGCAAACGGTCAGAGTAATCCAATCCAACTATTAGTAATCAGCACCCCCCAACCCGATCCTCGACCCCGATTATCGTGATATTTCGTGACCCCAATTCTCGACCCCGCTTTTCACTCAGTCCTGTGTCGATCACGTGTGACGCTCGATTTTTTTTTCGCAAGCATCGACGGGGGGCGAAAGTTCCAGATCCGAAAAACCCGTCGAAATCCTCTCATGTTTAGCAGGCTGCGTGCGATCACCCTGCCATGCCCCCCAAAAATCCGTTGCCGTGCACACAGAGGACGCAAATTAGGGATGCACGCCTTTCCAGAGCCCCAAGGACGCTAATGCGCTGACAGACATTTGAAAACGCTCGTCAACTGACCTCAAACTCTATCGAAAAGGTATCATACTACTAATGGAGGCGCCGGCGTACATCATATGGTACACCCAGACAGGGACGGTAGTGTACATCAGTAGGAGCCCTGGTATACCCTGGTAATTTTGACCAGGAGTAGGTGGCAGCAGGGTTGGACAAGTCGCGGCGAGCTGTATGCTTGTCGTCGAGCGTGCGGGGAAAGCGCGTTGCAGAACGCTACGCACGTGTCACCTTGGTTTTACAGAATGTTTTACAGAATGTTTTACACAGCGGACAGATCAGACACCCAGATCATCCAAATCGTGATGCAAAAAATGATCTGCTGTAATCAGCTCCCTCGGCCGAGATATCTCCCTGGCATGTATGATCTGCAAGATCTTGATCATGATGGCCGGGGGTCATCTGTGCGACGCCGCTCCTGCGCACATGTTCCGGCGGGAGGGGTTGTGTATGGCAAAGCTCTTCTTCCACAACAACCATGAACGTAAACACAGCAGTACCTGGTGTCTATTAGTAGATCATCTCGGAGGTCGTGATCACTCCGTTTTGTGGAGTACTTGCATGCTTGGCGACGATGGTCAAAGCACTGCTGCTCCACGCGTCAGCCATCGAAACGATACACCAACCGAGCAACCAACCACCGCGGAGGCTGCTGTTGCTGTTGGGATGGTGCGCGTGAGGCTCAGCTCTTGCCATTGTGAGAAAAGACGTAAGTGTGTGTGTGTGCGTCCGTGCGCCAGTTCCCATCAAGCCGGTCCTCTCCGAAGACCAGCTACCTTCGTCGAAGAGCAGAGGCGGTCGACCTGGTACGCACTCCAAGCACACAGGCAACGTCCCTTACACAAATATCTCCCTTCAGTTATTTTCCTCTCTTTGGATTTTTCGTTGATCCTTCCTTGATATACACGGCAGGGAACTACCGGTGTTGACAACGAGGAATCGTGGTTAGCCCTCAAAACGCGCCCGGGTGTATACGGAAAAAAAAAACTTCCTACAGCGTCAGAGTGAGATAATGCCAAACACCCATTGTTGTCTTTGCCCTCCCCCACCCCCCCCTCCGTAGATGGAACTACACTCTTTGAAATCCGCTGCTGGCAGACGCAAAAAAACAACGATACGTATGAATCGCTAAAAGGCGCTACAGACCTTAACCTCAGAACTAGCATATCAACAGCTAATCCTCGCTTATTTCTCCCCCCGCACTCCCCGTCAGCGAATGGGACACATTTGGAGTCATCTGTGGAGACTTCAAGATGCGCCCATCAATAGATCATCCTCTCTCCCGCCTCTGCTCCCCATCGCCTGCGTTGTGAAGTGCGGGCTGCCATGTACCATATACTTGGAACGAGCCCATCGATAGTCCATCTTCTGTTCTCCTGCCCCCCCCCGCAATTACCCGCATCTCCCCGCATCCCTTGCCATACCTGTCGCCCGATCCCCCACATCTCCCCGCATCCCTTGCCGCACCCGCCCCCCGCCCCCGTCTGCGTCTCGTGTACGCTGCGGGCAATGGATGATACTAGGCAACTCCGTTTCAAAGTCCAGAACTACACTATAGCAGCATGTAGCGGCCCGCGCGCCGCGTGTTTCACCTCTGCGTGCATTCATGGCGCTCGTGTATCACCAGGTATTTGCTTGTGAAAAAAAAACAGAAAAAACCCCAGGAAAAAAACCCCAGAAAAATTACCCCAAAAAAAGTAGTGGCAGAACTTCCTCCGTTGCGATCCTTGCTTGACACAAATGTCATGGGTGTCATGGACTCATCGTTTCCATCACGGATGTCTGGGGGGGGGGCGGGAAAAGGGATACGGGACGGCGCGGGGGGGCGAGGAGGGGCAGGGAAAGTTCGCTTAGTTGACGTTACAAGTGCACTAAGGGACGGGGTGCGGGCGGGTGGACGCAGCAGCAGGAAGAAGACTAAACCACGATCCGGGTTCTGTGTTTTATTCGGCGTGTACTTCCGAGCGTAGAGTGTCAACCGATGGGTGGAGCGGCACGAGGGGCAGTCGTTCCCGCGGTAGCCTCAAGGCGGTGTCGTAAAAATTACATCATTGTCAAGGCTTGACGTGGTGAAAACAAATATTGACGGGACGAGATAAGACTGGGAAGAAAATTGGTGCCATGTGCCGGGGAAAACCAAACAGGTCGGGACTGGAAGGCGGAAACATTTTCTTGACAGGCAAGGCCTCATTCCTACGAGGCCGGCTGAAAGCTCAGGCTTTCTTTCCAGTTACCGCCGCCGACCGCTTCTGCATCCACCCGACCCACTCCCCCCATCAACGCTAGCCATATTAGTCACAGCAGTGGCGTGACGCTCCTCTTTCTCTCAGAGACACAACTGTAGCATCGAGGGGAAAAAACAGGGCTTTTCACGCTTCGGGTTACTTGCCACCGGTCGGCTCGGGTCGGTCGACTCGACTAGACCCGACCAGCGGATGTAGTGAGCTGTCGACAGCTGACCCGAGCCGAAAAGCAAGGGTTTGACACCCTCACGACCCAACCCGACCCGATCTTGACATGCACGGACAGGATGGTGTACTATACTTGGGGATATCCCCCCTGCCCAAGTGGCTAGGGCTTCTCACCTGATGAGGGTAGAGCTGGCTGATGGTCGCTTGCCGCCGCACCAACTCCAGCTGCTGCTGGCCCTTTGCGAAGGCCACCTCAGCCTCTTCCGGCGCAAACCCTCGCGCCATCTCGAATCCCTTTCGCGCGCGCCTCAAGGCGTAGTCCCGGTAGTTGTAGTCCTGTGTTGTTTTTTGTTTGTTTTTTTAGCGAGAGATCGGCAGACGTGTGCCTCAGCAGAGGTTACAGTAGCATGGAATGGAAATACAGCAGGTACAGAATACAGCGAGGGCCACAAATTGCTTGTACTTCCGTATTTTTCACAATACGCTTCGCTCCGCGGCGGCTTCCGCCGCCCGCTACATCGCCCACAACGGTGAAAAAATGGGAGTGAATTGGACAGAGAGGTCGACGACTGCGGATGCAAACTGGCGACTTGTAAATGCCAAGAGCTCCTGCGGGGATGAAAGCTTTAGCTCGGTGCGTGGGCCGGGAAAATTGCGATGTCTGCCTTCGTTCGTATCGACACCGCGAGCTGTATAGGTGCTAGAGACGACATGCTGGTTCTCGTTCAATTCCTCTGCTGGCTTGTGTGGTCGCGCTCTAACCTGCACGCACTTGATTTGCTTTCCTGCGTTGTGCAGGGCGTATAGGGCTGCGCTGTACTGTGATGTGCTAGAGGTAGATGCTCGACGGCAAAATGCTCGTACGTACGTGCGTGCCTACGTATGTACGTACGTACAAAAAAAACAGACTAAAAAAGAAAAAAGGCTCGCCGGCAAGTACTAGAAGAATAAGATCCAAACCTCGTTTTCGCACACCGCGCTCAGATTTCGCTTTGTGCATCACGAGGCGCCCGAGGGCCTTCGCGTCAGCCGGAGGAGCCTTGCAACCGGCAACGTTGTGGCCGCTGGCACCCGGGTTATGCGCCGCCATGATAGCCGCTCTCGCGTGCCAGCAAAGTTCTTGTCGCAAGGCTTGCAGGACACGCGTCTGCGAGTACTGCCGGTCTCCGTGGGCGTTTGAGCGGGTGACATCTCATCGGCGTCCAGAGACAGATGGGGCTGCGGGGATCTCGTCGGTTACTGCTCTCTACTGCTGTTGCTCAGTACTGCTGTGGTGTTGTCGCTGTGCTGTGCACGCTTGATCTCGCAGTAGAATAAATAGCACCTGGTAATAAGGCTTTGGGTTCGATTGCTCTTTTCTCGCTGCAGTCCGCGAGTTGCCACTCTGACAGCATCCCAGACAGCAGGCGTATTACTTCATTTCTGTATCCACGACTACCGTGCGCTTCGTACGGTGCAGGCAGCACTCCAGATGGCAACTGCTGTGGTAGTAGGCAGCCACGAATTGGCTAGTTGCGGGAGCGGGGGGAACTCTATAGTTGTGCTTGAGTGGATACCCGCGGCCATGCTACTACTGTAGTTCGTAGTTCAGTTTGCATATCGATTTCATTTTTTGTGCGCCATCTCTGTCTGGTGTACTTTCATCACCGTTTTTTTTTGTTGCCTACCGCGATTCCCGATAACTTCTGTACAACCGTTCACCACTTGTATACGGTATACGCGGTAAACAACAGCAGCGAGTATCAGGTATCAGAGAACTTTGAGTTACTTACGTAGTTCGGAGGGGATGGGGGGGGCGGCTGTACTTCGTACAAACCAGGTGCGTACATACTCGCGTGCATTATCCATTGACGACTACTATGTTGTCCCAACCTATTTTCAAATCGTCTGTACCCCGTATCGCGGATGCGGTCGTATCATAGAGGGGCTAATGCTACAGCAAACCCCCGTGCACTCCCGCCTCCAAAGCAGCAGTAGCAGTAGCAGCAGCAGTAGCAGCAGCAGGTCATGAATGCAAAGCGTAGACCACTCGACTCCACTCGTAGTTGGGCGGTGGGCGGGCTATTGTGTATCCTCTCGTTGAAATATTAAATACTACTGCTCACTAAAGTCATGAGAACGGCGGTAACTGCTACGATATACCTGGTATGTTGATGTATACGTGGTACCTGGTACTGCTGCTGTAGAACCAGCTCGATTCCCGACGCCCCTTTGCCACACGAAACGTGCGGGTGCTGCAGGTGGAGCACCACCCACAGCAGACATGCTCCACCTTACTTTCTAATCAGTCACTCGGGCTTGCCCGTCGCAAAGAAGGGCCTGAGAGCAGCAGCAGCAGCAGTACTTCCCGTGGGGTGACTGAGCCTTTGGTTCTGCATGGGCCGACAGGAGCACCGCTCTTGGTTATCCGAGAACTGACAGTGTGCGAGTGAGTTAAATGAAAACTGTAACCAGCCAACTCACCATCAGACGGGATCCTTGGCGCCTAAGGCCCTTGTAGAGTCCCAGCACTGCGGTTCGCGAGGGCTGCGCCATGCTAGCTTCTCTCGAGTCCGAGGTAAAAGTGCTCGGTTTTCAAGCTGCTTCAAACAGAAACACGTAAAAATGGAGGTTTCCATTGGTTTTCTAAAGCGTAACAATAAGGGGGCCAGTTACATGTTACTCGAGCGAATATCTGTGTGGCGGCGATCTTTGTTTGCTGTCTGTCGCGTCGTGATGTGTGTTGTCTGGCGCACGCCCTGCTACCGCTGGGTTCATGTGTTATCATCTGAACCGGAGAGGGATGCTCCTTCGTAGGGCGCCAGAATGGCCGCAGTTATCGACCTTTGCTGTGGCGACTGAATACCATCTACCCCAAGTACAGCAGCATTTAGAGCAAAACGCGGCCTCTTCTTTTATCCTTAGATAAAGGCAACCGTTCGCTTGATGGAAGGCCGTTACGTTACCATAGCGTACGTACGGGTGTGAAACCGTACCATGTTATCTATATGGCTCCGTGCCAGATACATAAACCCATCGCGTACCGTACGACGCGATACATGCTGTGCTGTGTGACCCGCGTGTGCCAGCAAGAAGGAGACTGGCGAAGTCCGCCGTTGAACAACCGTTACATTATTACCGCGCAATAATGTTGTGTGATGTCTGTGGCTCGGTCGCTCGCAATCGGGTATATATGCCGTACCGTGCGATGAGGACCGCGCTGTGTGACCCGCGCGAAGCCAGCAACAAGAATGGCGAAGCACTGCCCTGTTGATCGTTCGTTCGTTGACGAAAATTCGTCCAACAGCATGGAGTAGTATCCGTTTTACCTTTCTTTACATACTACACTACCCCAGGTATTACGTAAATATGACCAGATCATATGTTATTAACCTTGAAAGAAAAATTAGGGAAATATATACCACGTACTCGTATAGTAGGTTGTTGTCTCTCCCGTAGGACCTATTTCAGGCAGACTAGGAAGTAGAACTGCCTCCACTGCTCGTGCCACCAACTGGTGCAGCTGGTTCGAACGTTCGAACGTGGCCTTCCTTTACCTTTGTCTTCTTTTTGTCTTGTTTTTCTTTCTTGCGCTGATCCTATGTGATTTTCATTTTGTTTTTTCTCTCCCTTCTTCGATTGAAAGACCGTATTAAAGGAGTCGCGTGGCGTGGGTGGATGACGAGCCTGCTTCGCTTGTTTCGTATTGTCTGACGCCGAGAGGCCGGGCATAGTTGACGAACGCAGGGCGGAGACAGCAGACGGGAACAAGGTACCAGGCGGACTATTAGGAAGAACTTAGCTATGCTACTCGTGCCAAACTGCTGCCGCTACGTACCTGGAGAGTGTTTTGCGCTTTGGTTTGCCTGCCATTTTCCCTTGATTCTCAGTCTCTGCTCCGTTTTTAACTACTAGCGGTGTTTTTGTACTTTCTTTCCCAGCTCGTTCTTTTCACGTGACTGTCGCTACCCCTGGAGGAAGGCACGACAGTTTTTTTCAATATATTTTTCTTCTCCTTTTTCTCGCTCGGTTTGTCTTCTTTGTTATAGTTTTTCCTTTGTTTCCTTTCACTTCTTCTCTATTTCATAGAATGTGTGTGCCGTGTATGTCGCATCCAGTATAATGGCATGACATCTCATTGCCCACTCTGTGTTCACTGCGGGCGTGGCAACGTAGCATCTCTGTGGTGTGTAGCTTTGTGGCCACAGTACTTGTATGTCTCTATCAATAAGATTAAAGAATCGGCACAGAAACTGGTTGTTGTGCTGGATGTCGACGGGTAGAAATAACGGTTTAATGTGAAGAAGACACACAAACCGTAATACTATGAATAATACCTGATATTAATGTGTATACTAATTGCGGGGGAAGATATAATGTACGGGTAGTGATGAGAACCAAATATGGTGTGTTAACATCGGGAGCTCCATACCTGCTTGCTTTGCCCCCCGCACTACTGCTGTACTGTAGATCGCCACCCGTGATACCATTTCTACACTAGACCAGCTACTACTTATCACCTCGCTCTGACTGATATCTTATCATGGGAAGGGCGAGCGAGTTCTTGTTCGAGAGATGCAGTAACGCCTCCAGAGCGACAAAAGGGGGTGAACACCCTCTTTCGAGAAGGGCGCAACGCTTACACAACAATAAGAGGAGGTGCACTTTCTTTGTGGGGGGGGCAACAAGCAACGACTAAAGGGGGTGCAAGTTTCTTCGAGAGGGGCGATAACGCCTCCATAAACGGGGAAAGAAAGATTCATCCTCCTTCGGTGAGGGCAACAACGACTACGTAGCGGCAAGAGGGGACACACCCTCTATCGAGAGTGGCAAAAACGCCACCATACTCACATCAATTTGGGGGCATTACTCCAACATACCGACCAGAGGGGGTGCGTCTTCTTTCGAGGTGGTCAACAACGTTGACATAGCGATGACAATGGATGCACCATTTTTCGACAGGATCAATAACGCCTCCATAACGATGACCCGGGACTAATCCTCTTTCGACAGGGGCATTTCCGCCCACATATGAATACACACGGGGATGCAACCGCTTTCGTGAAGGACAACAACGCCTCCATATCAACAACAAGGGATGCATTCTCTTTTGGTTGGGTCCATAACGCCCCCACAACGACAACAGGGAATACATCATATTTCGATAGGGGCAATGAGGCCTCCACAACAAGAAGAGGGGCTGCAACTCTTTCATTACAGGGGCAGTTACGCCTATATACAAGCGGGGATATACTATTTCTCGAGAAGGGCAATTTTACGCAGTAGCGCCTCCACAACAACAGGGGTGCACCCTGGTCAAAAACGCCTCCATAACAACAACAGGGGATGTATCCCCTTATGCGAGGGGCGATGATGCCTCCACGACGAATAGAGGGAGTGCACCCTCTTTCTAAAGGGGCAATTAAGCCCACAAAATAATAGAGGGGATGCACTCCCTTTCGAGAAGGGTACTTGCGCAATAACGCCTCCACAACAACTGCTGGGGATGTACTCCCTTTGCAGACACAAAATTACGCCTTGGCAGAGATAAGGGGGGGTTCACCTTCTGTCGAATGAGGCGGCAAAGCCTACATGAAACAGTCGTCAGCCGTCAACGCAAAATCAACAGAAGGCACGACAGCGGTAACTATCAAAGGCTTTCAGCCAGTTGCCAGCCATTTTCTCGACCGTCAGAAAAAAACGCACCACCGTTTACACAGACACACGGAGATACAGACAGATAAGACAGACGGCCAGACCACCAGGCATACACGCTAAACAAATACGCACAAAGCGTACATGTTGCCTAGACGACACGGCAACAAAATAAAAAAGTCGTCCCCCACGACGCAAACGCCGTCTGCCGTTACAACTCCCCTTCCTCCTCCTTTCCTTCAGGAATGCAACATTACCTATATAGGCACAAAAATAGGCAGTCGGATTGCGAATACCAAAGCCCACCCACGATTATGTACGCGCTTCGCTCCTCCCTGAAATTCTGTGACTCCCCCTATCCCCCCCCCAAAAGAAGATGCGTACCGTGGTTGGCCGGCAATAGCCACCAGCCAGCGACGAACGAATGCTCTACCAACCGTACCTACTTGCCATATATTGGCTAGCTCTCGAGGCGTTTTACGATAGAGGTCCACCCTATTTTTTCCTAGGCTCCCCACTTGAGGAGCTCCATGCCTCACCCGAGAACTGATTCAGCAAAAATCAAGTTGCATCCCGACGAGTAATCCCATGGCCAAAGTATGCGAAAACATCATTTTTCGAAGCACGATTGGCATTCCGACCATTTTGGGTTGAGGGATCCCGTCATTCACAAAGCATTTCGGCCGAAATGTACTACCTTTATCGCAGAACATGTCTCTCAGCCACAGCAGTAGAAGCCAAATAACGTACTACGAGACACCAAGCACCTATGTGGGGAAGCCGTAAAAGCCACAAACACCCTAGAATGGCGGCGGGCGACACTTCATTTCACACCGGGTATGCAAATAGCATATTGCACACCTCCACCCTGATCTCGCTTGCCGCCCTGATCCTACCTGGGCCTGAGCCCTCCGAACTGACTCTGGGAGTACAATCAGATGCCGGCAGGGGCCACTCAGTACCCTGATCCCCCACGGACCTGATCCACCATATCGAGGGTTTCCACCAAAAGCCGAAGGAAAAGGCAGTCTGCACTGAAACTAGCATAGTGAAGGGCGCAGAGCTATTTGCATACCCGGTGTGCAATTGGCATTCCCCTATTGCGCGAGAGTGAGCGTGTCATCTTCGGAAATACCATTCCTCGCGCGCCAGGAAACGTTATTCTCTTTCTATTCCCTTTACTCTCTCTCTCTGTCTCTTTCTCATAAAATAACAGTCATCACTTTTCCCCCTGCTGTTACCCCGGCAATACAGTACCTCAACAGAAACGATACCGTCGAACTCTGACCCCAAGTACCCTGGAGGTACTCGTACTTATTACCATTCTCACCCTCGAAACCGTGTATGCAGGCCAGCCATTCCAAGGAAGTAGTAGTACTCCGCCTCCACAATCGTGGATGCAGTCGTATAGAAGCTACTCCTTTCTGCAGACACCATCCAACTCTCAACACCAAGTGCACAGCGATAGTGATAACCCCACGAGTGCACAGCAATAGTGATAACCCCATATTTTTTATGCAGTGGAGAAAACAACCAACTTTGTGCTTCAGGCAGAAATGGCCCAACCCTTGATTCCAAGCAAGCGAACAATACTTAATTCGGAAACACTCAAACTGTGGATTCAGTTGCACAGAGGTTAGACCCCTCGACCCTCGTCGCCGCTTCTAAGGATCCCTGAAAACAGCCCTCTGAACACGCTACATTGCCTAGCATGTACCCGCGCGACGGTATCCGCTCCAATACCGGTACGTGAAAAGCGGCTCCGCCTACATCAGATACATGTAGGTTCAGCTAGTGGGCGTCGTAAGTGATGCAGAACCCCTCTGGCCTCCTGCATGGATACAGTCCCCGTTTGTAGTGTGATATGATGCCAACATCGAAACGGGGCTGTGTGCCCGGCCGAACTGGGATATTCCTACTGCTGTTACCGCTGCTGCTATTTCTACTGCTACTGCTACTGCTACTGCTACTTCTGCTACTACTGCTACTGCTATTGCTACTACTGCTACTGCTACTGCTACTACGCTACTGCTACAGTGCTGCTACGTGTTTCCGTCTCCTCGACGGACAGCGCCTATTCCAGGTACGAAAAATACAGTATACCAGGTATTAGTAGTAATAGTTGTAGTAATAGCAACAGTAATAATACTGCCAACCCCAAAAACGCGGAAGCACTCGTGCGTAGGCAAAACACGTCGTAAATCTGCAGAAAGAGCACAGCTCTAAGTCGATAGCAATACTATCGTAATCGTAACCGCAAACACCTCGATGCAGTTGAACAGACGTGAAACGAAACTGCGTACGTACCTGGTGCGAAAAGGGTCCAACCCTCAATCCCCATGTACGCATCGAACTGATACCTTCCGAGCCCAATAAACGGCGATGCATTTGCACATCCAGAGGTGAAAATACACCTTTTTACTCCTACGAAGACAATCCTACTCTAATTTCAAATGTTTTCTGCCCCCGAAAGCGTAGAACTGCTGTGGGTGTTCGTGTGAAGGGTCAGAACTGCACACACCTCTTGGGGGCAAGCTACTTGAAATTACTGTGAAACATGTTTTGCCGCAGCTCAAGGGAGGACGGGGGAACACATCTTCTCGTCTTTCTCCCATACCTATCTCGCCCCTTTCTTTTTTGCTCTCGCGAGCTGCGCATACCGAAGTATAAAATGTACTCCTGCGAATCACCAGCGATCACCATGAAGAGTCGCAAAAGTGTCGTATGGGAGCGAATCACCGCAAAATCGCCGCAAGGCATCTCAGAGAACGGCAAAGGCTTGCAAAAGCGCCGCAACAGCGTCGCAAACATAAGCACATCACCTTCTCCAAGCGTATATATGCCGCAGTTCGTTAACTTTCAGCCGTAGCTGTTGCCGCCGCAGCCAAAATATCGAAATCAGGAAACGGCTATGCCGCGTCCATCACGCCACATCCCGTCCGCCTAGTGAAGGTTGCCCCCGTTGTTAGGCTGGTCCCTTACC
>JBBMHQ010078587.1:0-11912 GCA_037834295.1 Postelsia palmaeformis
AGCGCGAAGGTGTAGTGCCCAGACCCGAGCGTCTGGCCCTTGTGCAGGATTATACCGACGAGCTCGTAACGGACGTCTTCAGGGTCACCCGGCTTCTCAAAGGTACTATCCTCCGGCCCTTGTGCCCCTTCCTGCGTCCACCCTGAGGTGCAAGTGGTAGCATTCGGACGATTCCGACAAAACGCCGCCGCTCCTTCTCCTACCGTTTCATGGCACCCGCTCTTTGCAGAGCCTTTTACAACCAAAGAACGTTCTATTAACCCTTTCCCTTTCTTACTCCCGCCTGCGGCCCATCCTTTCGCCTTGCGCAGCCCGGCCCCACACACCCCTACGGCCCCTCCGACGGCGGGCGGCGGGGGAAAGATCGGTTGCCCTCGCGTCGCTGGCCGAATGTGCAAAGCGAGCAGGCGAGGGGCTGAGTGAATCGAAAAATGGCGTTTGGTTTCCGTCCACTGGCTGCAAACTTCGCACCACACTTTGCTGCTTCCGTCCAGAGTCTCGCTCCCTAGCACAGCGTCAACAAGTCCCTCTAAGGTAAGGCGCTCCGGAAGGGAATGGTCGTCCGTCGCCGTGGCTATTTCAGCCACGCGGTTTGGCGAAGGCGGCGAGTGCTGCGGTAGGAGGGGCGGCAAAGTCAACTCCGTGAACTCCTCACGGGTGCCTCTGTCCCGCTCGCACTCCACACATGCTGTGCGGGTGCTGAGAACGCCGCGAAACGCGTGGATCAAGCCAGAAGTGCTGTCGCTGACACCTCGCCCTCCGCTTCTGCATGTGGCAGCCCCGCCCCGACTAGGCACGCCACCGGGGGCGGGGAGATCTAGAAGCTTCCCCAAAAGTTCGGAGGCACACTGCTGGCCGCTTCCAAAGCCCGTAGAAGCTACACGACCCGCGAGGCTCCCTCGATGTCCCTCGCGAACAGATTTCGCCCTTCCAGAACCACGCTCAGCGCTCAGCCACCCTTCACGGATCAGGTCTACCAAGGCGACAGGATTGATCGCGTTGGCGCAGAGGCCCACATTTCTCGGAAATTCGGGCGCACGCAGGGGAGACTCACGTAGGCGCCGCGTCTTCAGCATCGCAGCCACTTCGCTTTCCCTCTCTACACCGACAGACCTGAATGTTTCGGAATTGTTTGCCACATCCCCCGACGAAGAAGGTGCGGTAAACGCCTGCGGCGCAACCAGTTGCGGTGGACCATCGTCACCCGAGGCCAACGCGGAGAGTGCCTGGTTGCGCTCCTTCGCCTCTTCCAACAAGTTTCCCAGAGCTTCAAGCACATGGTTTTTGTCTCCGTCAATGCCCCTTGCTGCACCTCCCTCCCCTCCCCCCTCCCCCCCCCCCGCCGACGCCTCCGCAGAGACGCCTTCGCCGCCAACGTAAGGCACAGAACAAGGTGTACCCCTTGAATATTCCCGAGCGACACGAGCACTTGCACCCATCCCATCTAGCATCAACGCTTTGAAGCACGCCACCAACGCTTGAACCACAGCGTTCACGTAGCATGTTTCTCCCAGGTTTTCCAGCCCGACGAAAGGCGGTGGTGGTGAGGGCGGTGGCAGCAAACACGGTGGCGGCATCAAACCCAACGCACCGCCTGCCAAGGTGTCGGCTCTGTCCTCACTAGCCGCCAGCCTGTCCCCGCCCGGCAGGGGGGTGGCAGCGGATGAAAGGCAAGGCGACTGGCACCGCTGTTGGGGCGAGGGGCGCCATGGGGAGCCGTAGGCCGCCGAATCATGCACACCCCGCAAGCCGAGGTCGCTCCCCCCTGTTTGGACAACACTGCTGCTGCTGCTGCTGCTGCCGTGTGACGACATTGGTGACGGCCGACGACGTCTATTGAGGCTCAGCCTCGACTTTTTTCTGGCGCTGCCACCTCCACAGCTGCCACCGCTGGCCGCCGGGAGATATTTCATTCCGAAAATTTGCGTGGGAGGTTCCGCTGGCTGTGGAGCTGAAACCGCCGGAGAGGGTACGGGTGCCTCGCGATTGTGGAACCCAACACCCTTGTCGCTTCTGCTGACATCATTGTGTGCCGTCTGCCGGAGTCCTTTTTCCGGTGTCGCATAACCTTCAAACGGAGACACGAGAGGTTTGGAGGCAGTCGCACCACCACCCCGCTGCAGCGCTTCCAGGGCAGAGCAGACTTCGGGACGGTGAGATGAAGAGAACAGTCCAGACGTGTGATCGTCCTCTGCGGGAGGTCGACCCTGTGGTCTTCGGCGCTTTGCGTAAGTGCTCCTCGTCCTCCACGAGATGGGCTTCGGCTGGTCGATTTTCGGAGGTTTGCTCCTGCTGTCGCCACTCCTGATGCCGTCGCCACTGCCACTACTGCTGCTGAGTTCGCTGCTGCCGTTGCCCACTATTCCGGCTTCGCACCGGGCCGACGGAAGAGTCACGAGGTCCATTGCTTCGTGGACCCAGTCGCCCACCGTGGGGAGCAAGCACTGTCCGCTGTTGCGAGGCAGCTTCACGTAGTCAATTACCAGAGATGGGAAGTCGGCACGTGTTTTCATATTTTCAAAAACGTTTTCATAGGATGAATAGAGGCGTTTATGTAACGGTTGGTCTAATATTGTTTTCCAAGCGATACGGCAACATGCGCCGCATACAACAGACACGCGAGACCAGTTGCGCCATCGACAGCGATGGTGAAGGCCCCACTTCTTCCATCACCTAGACACGTGAGCTTCATTGTATGCTAGGGAGAATTTTTCAACACCATCGATTCGAGGTGAGCGAATTCTGCTAAAAAACAGACTCGAGGCAGTTGCTTCAACCCGAAAACCAATTCCGCCGCGTCTCTTTCCTCTGATACGAATGCTCGGTCACAGGACGAGCCTCTTGGGCTTGGCTCTTGGAAGGCCGATGACGAGGGATTGGGAAAAGAAAAGCAGAGCATTACTAGTACCCCCGACTTGTTCCGAAGGAGCCTTGGCGATCCAGCAGACACAGGGCCTCCAGGGTACTATACGGACTGTTCTGTTGTTTCCAGTGTTTTTATCATGCACGAGTGTGCGGTAAATACCGGTGCATCCACGTACGTAGCCTTGAGACACTTCTTGTACCAGGTATGAGATTCGTAGCTGGTACTGCTGTCGTGCTGTCGTAGCATACTCACGTTCGTTTCCTACTGTCCTGCTCGTAGGTCAGAAGTTTCTCCTCCGTCGAAGGAGTGAACGTCGACTGCTCGTGGTATCGTTATGTATTGTTGCTATCAATAGCTCCATGTTTATCGTTTTGCTGGATCACGCGTCCTCTGTACAGCACAGCACAGTACAGTGTAGCGTCTGCACAAGTCTGCACTATAGGTGAACGCCAGGGTTTTACACCTCTGGTGCTTCGGAACGACGGCCAATTGCGATCCGACCTCAATCAGAGGATGCACTGCTGCTCCCGCATTGATTGCCCGATGAATAGGTCGGCTCCTCCGTGGGTCGAAAGTGGCCACGGGCAAGCGTCAGTCGTTACCAGTGAATCGAGCCGGACATGCGTTTGGACGCGATCGAGAGAGATCCTCGTCGAAGCTTGGAATGGAGTTTCTGGGTGAGAAAGAGAATCCGAGTTTCTTCTCTCCACCGAAACGTCGTGATGACACGAACGTACGTACAGAGTGGTAAAGTCTGTGGACTTCCGGCGTTTGCGCTTCGTGATGTTGCTCTCTGTCACAATTACCAGGTATTTGCGTATCACTTTTCGGAGGACATCCAGCACCTCGCAGCTTGTAGAAATAGCATGGCGCCATCCGCAGTAGTCCGTTCCGGATTTTGGAGAGGGGGGGAAATGGTGATGAAGCATCCCCGGCTAAGGTCCAAAAACATTATCACATACTACTCTGAGTATGTCAATGGTGATATTTTTGATTTTTATTTTGTAGTATATTTTGCTGGGTTTCAACTCATTTTCTCTGTTATGGTAGGGATTCTGGAAACACGCAAGAACCCGGGGATGGCCCTTGAACGTCCCCGATTTTTCAAAGTGGTCAGATTGATCTGAGAATTTCAGGGCAGGGTAATTTTGGGGTGGGGGTCACGAATCCGTGGTCGATTTTGTTTTTTCGTTGCTGATATACAGTCACGTCCCGAACAGCATTACGCCGCGGAGAAAATAAAAAAATGTCACCATTTTGACACATCTCTGGTACGAACGCTCGCCCGACCCCCAGAGTTTCACCCCGAACGGATTTTAAAGCCCACCACTACTCTCCAAACCAATACAAGAAGCGCGTCACTTGAAAGCCAGCCCATCTCCCGAAACGGGCAACAATATTGGGCTCTTCCTCCCTTCCAAGCTCCTCCCAAATCTTTGAAGCACGCTCCCGCTCACACTCCTCCCATTGTTTCCCCGTAGTTCTCTGCACCGTACACTCCCTCTTTCTGGACGGAAACAAGATCCCCGCAGAGCCTTTCGGTGCTGCTCCAGTGTCCATGACAACTGTTTCCTTTACTTGATCGTCCTGCATTGGGGGAACAGCTCGGAGTTCTGTACGTTCTTCGGACCCAACTTCACCTCCACCCGCTTGTGTGTTCGCTTGTCAAGGAGCTCGGTGGTGACCTGTACTCCCTTCTCGCCGTTCAACCAACAGCTTTGTCTGGTGTTGCAACGGGGTCTCAGGGTTAAATTGACACACGACACGAAGTCGCGAACGTGAAAGTGTGGTGAGCTTAAGCTTTACTTTTACCAATCCGCCGGAGGATTGAAAATATATGTATCCATTTGCGCCGCACAACGTGTTTGTCGGAGCCCACAAACACTCCTCTCAAGCATTGGCCGGATTTTGAGATGGCTGCCCCCAACCCGCCAAGACCATCACTCATTGTAGGACCGCTCCCGCAGCGAATATGGGTGTGAGCAACTTTCTGAGTGGCTCTCCCCCCCCTAAATCGCCCAAGCGGGATCGATTGCCGAGGTGACCCAAAAAAAAAGTTTGGGAAGGCGGCGAAAGAAAGAGTTCGAGCCGAAGGACAACTTTTTTTTAGGGTCATTTTTTTAGAGTGTTTCAGAGCGAACCACGAAGTCGGTTTTCGATTTTTTTTTTCTCCCCCCAGTGTGGAGCAGCCCGGAACGGTCTACCGCGGATGGCGCCCATGGAAAGTACCCAGGACGAACAACACCAGTGGCGTGCGACATTTCCGGCGTACGTTGTACAGCCGCGTAGTGTACCGTCTGTGGTGCTCTCTTTTCGTTCCAAAGTATTCAACAATAAAATCCTCCCATCGCCGTCACGTATCTATCCGCGCAAGCAGGGATCGAGGTGGCACCATACCCAAGGCCACCTACATGCGGATTCACGTTGAGGTAAGGCCCGGATTTTCATTTCGACTTATGTTCATTGCGCTGTCGAATCTCGGTCAATTTTGAGCACCCCGTGCGCATCATTTCGAGATCAGCCTAGCTCCTCTAGTCTGGCAGTATCACCGAGCATTTAGGCAATACACAAAGTACCTGATATTAAATAATGTACACAAATATCACGAAATTGCCTTGTCAACCATCTCCTTTCCCCCAAAATGGCGTTTTTTTTAAATTGTACATAGCCTCTGCCGATGTTTTGAAGATTTGCTTCGGAGTGTCCAATCTTCAATTGCATAGATGGGGTAGGGCTTCCGCCTCCTGTAGTGACGCACTGCCACCAATTATGGATGCGACGCCTGACGGAACACGCCATGTACGAGCTCTCGCAGGGATGATCTAGTCTGATGTTCGGCTGCGTCTCAACCTAACCCTCACAGTTACCGCGATGTAACTCGCAGATTTACCGCAGAGTGGAAGAGGCGCAGTCCATAACGCGGCCTTCGACCGGCTCCGAGCCATGCGATCTGCGTTCTGTTGCAGAGATGAACTGGGCGGCCAGTAGCAAGGCAAGACAGAGGGACTCACCAGTAGCTAGTATACGCGTTATTGCTGTAGACTCTTTACATTCGGCACACCGATCAATGAAGCAACCGCTTTGACGAGTTTGTTTTTGTTCGGCACGTACTCTTGTATATGTATATATCTACATCGTGGATAGCATGCACCACTGTGGGTCTGAGTGTAAGGGCCGGTTGGTCTTGCTATCAATGTACGAGCAGTCCTTATATTTCCGCTCAGAATGGTATTTGTACGGGGGACCATAACAAATACCAGGTAGGACCTATGGTAGACCCAAAAATCTATGTAGTTACCTATTAACAATATTTGTTATTATTTACTGTGCCCCCCCGTAAAGGAGGTGCTTGTGACGAGTTCATATACTGATGCGTTGTTGTTGTTGTTGCTATCGCCACGAGATACACAACCAAAAAGGCATGGTCACAAGACAGACGTCCACAATAATCTCAGCTCGATTCACCGGCTCGTCGGCGGGAAACTTTCGTGCACACCAGCGCGGCAGGTGACCATATACCGCGGCGCGGTGAGCGACGGCCATCGTGTCACCCGACCGATCGGAACGCGGTGGTAATGGCAGAAAAAGTCTTGCACTCGACTGTAAACGGTTGAACAAACTTTCACAAGTCAGACAGATCACGATCTTCATAGATCCTCTAGATCATACTATTAATAGTAGATCGTCTAGATCATCTTCGTAGATCCTGTACTCGCCGATAAGATATACTGCGCGAGGCGTATTTTACAGACCCCGTCTAGCAGATATCATATGTGCACAGGCGCAAGACTCGTGGTATACAGACCCCTCTAGCAAAGCTGATATGTTATTTATACATATTCGTATATACAATGAAACAGGTAGCTCCGGGCACAGCAGCAGCAGCAGCAAAAACATGGACGCTTCGCATTTCTCACATATGCCATACGTCTGGGTCTCGTATCCAGTGTAAAGGCCACTCAGAGACCGTTGGCGTCCCTCGTGTCAAATCGAGCCACTGCATAAATATCACATAATTTTACGAAGAGCCTTGGGAAGTGACGCGCTTTGCTTCATACGTGACGGTGTCACCCTCCAATAAACATATCCAAACAAAATCAAGACAGCAATTAGTCCTCACCTACGATACGAGGCACACGATATACGTACGTATTATTTGTCCAAATAATAAAACGATTCCGGCAGCTGCGAGATCGAATATTTTGTCGAAACCCACATTTTTCAAGCTGCGTGGTATGATAACTTCGATCGTGCATTTACATCCTCCCCGAATTTTCTAGATAATACGAAATGGACACTTAGCTTGGCCCATGCGCGCAAATTTATCCCCGGGTACTGGACACCCCACCCCTCGACCGCTTCGTAACTGCTGCAAATGTGATCGTGTCGCAGGGGCGCGCGGTCATGGGCTTTGAGCAGTTCGAGCAGGCGTGGTTTGGCATGGCGAAAGGGTGAGCTCTATGCATCGATGACGCCATGACACGCACGCAAGCAAGCAAGGCTGTTGTCGGGGCGTGTTTGATCTGCAGTGCATAAATTTCTGTGTAGAACCAACCCTACGCGCATGCGAGATCCTATCGCTCTACGTACTCCTGTTGCTTGTATTTCGTCGAATATACCGACGAAACTCATCCTCGCACACTGAAACAAAGTGCCTTCAGGCGTTCCGGTTGGATTGCCCTCTAGCCAGCTACTGCTCACCCCCGAAAGAGTCCTGCCAAAATTACTGGTACTCTAGAGCTATCGCCCTGCCCGGCAACATCGTTGCCTAAAGAAACAAGAAACAAACAGGTTCATTACTGTACTTGTCTCACCCCCACAACTACACTATTGATACAGCAACAGTATTATTACGGAGGGGGCCTAGTGGATAGGACCTACGGTGGACGCAAAAACCTACCTGGTATATATTTACCTATTTTTACGAACAATATTCGGTCCTACTTACTATGGTCCCCCGTAAAAAAGTAACTGCTTGAACCTGTTACATGTCAGTACGAGGTACCTGCAACCGGCACGTGGAATTCCGTAACAGAGCACAGCACTGCCAAAAAGCAAACTTTCCTATGCCCGACAACATCACACAGAGCCGAAGTCGACTGAACTCTTGACCAAAACCACCCGACGTATATCTATCGCAGTGCTATGGAACCCATGACGTATATCGCGGCACTCGAAATAGGAGGGTTGTTTACCTCTTGTTCGAAGAAAGGGTCTACACACTGTGGACGAGACGACTTGAACCAACCCTACCCTTAACCCCTAAGCCCCAAGTCTATCAGAGCAAGCCTAATCCTAACCCTAAGTCAACTGGAGCAAGCCTAATTTTGACCCTTAGCCAATCAGAGCAAGTCTAATCCTAATCCTGAGCCAATCAGACGAAATCAAATCGAATACGTGGTAATAAACTCTACTGCGGAATAGGGCACGTTCTCGCAATTGCCTTGTCTGTTTCCATCTGATCTCGCGCACGCTGTATCACTGCATATCGCCCGTAATTACACGAGCGACATGCGGCCAAGCCACTTGAACTCCGGCTGACCAAAGTAGGGGGAGAGCGTCCACAAGGGGCTTAATTAACTATGCTGACGTTGCGAGTCCAAGCTGTATTCTACATGACTCCCCCCCCTGGTTCTCGCAAAGCATCGCTTTGTATTCCTTCCTCTTGATTCGCACTGGCGGGCTTTCCGGCGCCAGGCTGGGAGTGACGGCAGACGTTGGTCAGTACGGGATGTTCTGTTCCGCTGCGCACGAGGCTTGCTGCAAGATAGGCGCGGAGCAGCAGGTGCAGTCCTGTCGTTCATTGCGAGCGACTCTTACGCTGTTAATTCACACACCCGCTCAAACTGAAGAGGGATATGGTGTGCCTTAAGTTTTTGAGCAGAGTGAAGCCGAAAGTACTATTATAACTCGAAGGTCGGAGGTCCGCGAGACCCGGCCGAAAACCTCCGAAAAAATATTTTCTTTTGTTTTATTTTTTTATTCCATACACCAACGGCATCAGCGTACACAACTGGTGGCAGTTAAGAACATCCAACCAGCGAGCGTGAGTTCTTGTTTACAGCTGCAAGAGTAGCGCATGCCCTTTGTTTCAACCACGGAATTTGTTCTTGTTTCGTCGCGCCTGGAAGATTGCACGTCAAACGCTACGTTGAAGTGTCCAACCAGTGCACGGCTTGCAGAGGCGTGCCAGTACCACAGTTGGATGGATGTTTCTCGTCGCGGCAATCGACAGTCCTCTAAGTATAAATATTCGATATTGTCGGTTAATCCTTGGTTCCGTTCACACTGTCAACCAAATCCAAACTTTCGATCATATGTTGTATCGTCAAATAGTTCCTTTGTACCTGGTATGCTTATTGGTATGAAGCGCACGCCTGGCTAGGGATGCTACTTACAGTAGTCTAATTTTTAGTTTGCTTGTTTTCTCCCCGTTCAACAGACAATGTGCCGCGCGAGCGTGGACGGACAGAAGGCAGTGTACACGCTCGCTGTCTTGCACATTTCGCCGGTGATACAACAATACCAGTACCCCCCCCGCAGCAAACGCCTCCGCTATTATATGAATACCGACACTGACGGGAACCACAAAAAAAACTGATGAGCTACCGAGATACACCATGGGCTCTTTGACACTCCCGATCCGCCCGCTGCAGCTGCTGCGCGTGGCGACGGCTTCGCCTGGTTGCACGCGACAAGGCAACCGCGCAGACCGTACAGCGAAATGGACGACGGCTAGCGGAGGCACAAGGGGTCTCGGTGACCTCCCGCCCAAGAGTCCGCTTCGAGGCTCCTTCCCCGGTGACGTGGAAAAGGTAAATCTAGGGAAAGTATAGCGTTGCCCGATCTTCCTGCGGTGGTCGTTTCGTGAGGGAACAGCGAGGTGGCAGCTGTTGGGATGCTGCATTTGTTTTTCAAAAAGAGATATCACCAGCTTACCAATAAACAAAGTGGCCCGCACTGTCATCTGCCATCTGCCACTACCACGACTTGAAGTAGTTCCCCCTTCCCCCTCGCTTACCGAAGGGGCTATTAGTAATTTATCCACATGTCATCCTTGTTTGATATCTTTTCGTCGACAATCGTTTGCTTCATCTTTGTGGGGGGGGGGTAGGCCGGTGCAGGGAGGAAAACAACAGTGCTATGCGTACGTACGTAGGAATTGCCCGGGAAGAGGCGAAGCCAGGAGGAGGGCTTAAGCCTCGAGTGGAAAAACACAATCGCAGCCTGTTTATCCGCCCTTCGTAAGTATGTTCCGAGGATGTTTGCACTTCATGTTGGGAGATTCGACCACTTGGGCCTAGGGCACAGTCTTCGGCGCGGCCCACAGCCTCCTCCTCGTGTACAGGTAGTGGGGACTCCCCCCCTTCCCCCCCGCCCCCCCTACGCTTGCACGATGTGAGCGTAGACACATCCTTCTGTTAGAGAAGTTGAACAGTGTAGCACACGATTATTCCAGGCGTACCGAAATTGAGAGGCAGTCGACACCTTGTGAGCGTTTGCTCCATTGTCCAACGTCTCCACCAGGAACGTTTTTACGCCCACATCGTGCGAGACGGGGGTAGGGAGATCCCGGCCACCGGTGTGTTCCCCTTCTGATCGGCGTGTGGCGGGGTTTATTTTGTGGCAGGCACCCAGTATCGACCGCGAGAATAGTGAGCGGTGGCTGCTGACGTCGGCAAGCCCCATGTGCAAGGATGGCCAGACGCCAAAAGAGCTGTGCACAGCCGCGGTCGAAGCACGTGAGTGGTCCGCCCAGAGAGTCCGGCACCCACGCACCCCCCGCCTCGAATTGATGGGATGAATTTTCAGTCAGCGGTGGAGCATTGATTGGACGCCGCAGCTCTCCCCCTCGAAGAAAGGGAGGCGACCGAGAGAGGCGTCAATTCACCCTTTTCCACAGACTCGTAATACTGCTTACAGTAGTCGTAGTACTGATATTACGGGACACCATAGTAAATATAACCTAATATTGTCAGTAATAATATGGAAACATATAGGTCATTGTTTTTACCGTAGGTCCTATTAACTATGGTCCCTCGTAATAGTTGTTCCCGAGTGAAACTGTGCACAACTCGGGGGGCAGAAAATCGAAATGATGCTTCAGGGCAGATGATCTGTATGATCTGTATGATCTGTATGATGCAGCCCACGTTGCAGGGTGGGAGGCAAATATTCTGCGTGGTTTGGAATGTGTTGCCAGGGTTGGATAAGTAGCTATACAGCTCCTACACAACGTCCAGCTCATGACGACAAGATGGGATCTAGATGATCTGTCGGTAGATGATATATCTGTAGATGATATATCTGTAGATGATATGTCTGATGTTTAGATGACCCATCCGTGCGACGTGTGGGAAAAACTGAATTTTGCGTCCTCTCGAAGGGTAAATGTCCCGTATATTCCTCTTGCTGCACTCCTGTGCCATCTTGTCGATGCCACAGGCCTCCCGATGAATTGAGCTTCAACAACCCGTCCAGAAGCGACGCTCTACGCACGTGGCGCCTTTGGCACGCCCTGTCGAACGTCTTCAGACGTATCATTGCTTCACCGGGATGATAATCCTCGCTGCTGTTGTGCGTTTTCTCTGCGAAGGTACTATACGACGGAAATTACGTACACGCGCTCGGAGCAACAGCAGCCCCCTCCCCCCATGACTCGATCGCCTCGGCAGAATCCCCAGTTTCTTCTTGACCGTCGGGGTCGGGGATTTCACTCAGCAAGGTTGCTATTCACTTATGTACGCCTGGCTCTACCGAAGCACAAAATCGCGTGCTTTCATGTGCATCTCATCGGCCGTTAAGGTCAATACAAGCAACACGCCCTCCGATCCCACACATGCGCACGTCGGTGAAACCTCTTCTCCTGCAGGCACCTTGCCGGCAATGGTTGACCCCCCAGCCGCTGGAGCTAGGACTGGACCATTTGACAACGGCGACGCGAGGGAAGGTCATCCGGACAGCAGCGGGTACTGTGGTGGGGACGCTGACCCGGGGAGACAGGCAGCGAAAATGTGAGGCGGTCAGAGAGAGTGTGGAAGGAAGC
>JBBMHQ010078598.1:0-11911 GCA_037834295.1 Postelsia palmaeformis
AACGTTTTCAGGTCATCCACATTATTCAGATTGATAATACATCTCACAGACAAGTGCACCTACGAGTGAACCTGCAGAAACAGTTTTGTGTAAGAGGTAGACTGCTGCTGTTGGCCAAGTGCGCCTCAGTTAGCGAGACTGATCTGATCACGAGGGTTTCGAGTGCTTTGCTTAAGTATATCAGAGTACAGCCAGCTACAGGCCAAAAGTGTCTCGCTCGGCGAGAATCAGTTGTGGACGTTTGTTTTTATACTACTACTGCAGCCAGGTTTGATATTGTTTTTCCCACAAAGTTACCCATACCAAAGTACTGTTTGTAGCTCCTTGTTACCTGGCACCAGTATATTTTATGAAATTATGAAAGACGTACGTATTCCATAATTTCATAAACAAAGGAAAATATATGGTAGGCCGTTCGCGCGTATTCTTTACCTGTTATGTATGTATCTTCTTGCCAAGGACATAGATAGGCCTCCCCTGGATTATCCCCCCGGATCAACAGGACAATTTCCATAATAATTATCTCTGGACTGATATAATACAACCCGAAAAAGGGATAAGATAATACTCCGTATGGTCTTCCAACATATTGAAATCTTATCATTTTACAAATATTGATTGGATACTGTTTGTTTTTTGTATGGGCGGGTATATTTCTAGGCGTTGGCGAATCTACTCTACCCTTTACTCGGCCGTTACCTTCTCGCTTTCCGTCTGCAGATAATATGTGACCCAAGAAGTTCACTTATTGAAGTCCAAACTTTTTTTTTTTGTTTGAGGGTTGAACGTTGCATTTGCTACTTGGAGGGCTTTGAAGAGGTCTTCTGCTACTACTGCTGAGTCAGAGGGCTTCGTCGTGTGGAAGAACAACAAATACATGCAGTCGTCCATGTAAGAGAGAGACCACTCTTGGGACCAGAGTGTGCAAATGCTTCTGACATCATTCAATTTCGTCTGTGCGGAAAAAAAGGCGCATCTGCACTGCCAGAAGGGAGCCTTTTGAGGATCCGCCCGCCATTCTGCGTCGCAAAAGCATCTCATTTTGTCTTCATCACTGTTCTGCTACCGAAATCTGGTGGTAGTAATTTCGCACGTCGCATACCGTTTGAAATTTGGCGCCTGCCACGTACAAGTGTATGCGTGTCCGTTCGTGCCAGGCATTGGCCACGACTTTCGCACGAGAGTCTCGCTGATGGGATATCGATAGTCCACGCAAAACCGGGGGGTTCCGTCAGGTTTGGCAGCTATGGTCACGCTTGACCCCCACGGACTCGGGCGTTGTAAAAAATCTCGACTTTTGCCAAATATTTGACACATTCGTTGATACCTTGTAGAACATGCAGTTTTGTGCAATACGCTGATCAATCGACCGGTTGTGTTCTTGGTTGTGAGGGGAAGTTAGCTTCCGCGGTTGTGCGGTGTTCGCTCTTCTTATCAAACCGCTATATCTACCTGTCGATATCCAGCACAACCAGTGTCCGTGCCGATCCCTTGATCCTAAGGGAGATACGTACAAGTTATGTGGTCACAAAGATACGCCATCTGAGATACTACGTTGCTACGTATGCAGTAAGCGCAGCAGTGAGGAATGCAATGCCATGCCATCCTACTGGATACCACAGGCCCGACATACACCAACTGAGAAGAAATGAATACAAAATAAAATAATTCGAAGTATCAAGAGAAAAGGCAAACAAGAGAAAAAACAAACTGTCGTGCCCCTCCCCCGCAGGCAAAGGAAATGAGCAAGCAAACTGATACACAAAGCCCCCTCCAAGTAGCGGCAGAGGTTCGTCGTACGAGTAGCGTAGCCAGGTTGTCCCTGTTAGGCTCCCTGGTACCTTGCTGCTCTGGCTGCCGTCTGCACCCTGCGTTAGTCAACTACATCCAGCCCCTTGGCGTAAGACAGTACGGAACAAGGAAAGCAGGCTCGTAATCCACCCACGCCACACGACTCCTTTAATACATATAAGCAATCGAAAAATAGACGATGGATGAATCAAATTGCGATCACAGGGAATCAGATCAAGAAAAAAAATATATACCTGGTATAAAGCAACAAGAAGAGAGGACAAAGGACAACCACGTTCAAACCAGTTCCACCAGTTACTTGCTGGAGTATTTTAGTCATGTTCTAGTTTCTAGTCGGCCTAGTGCCTTGCTGCCCTGTCTGCCAACTCCCCTCTCCCTCCTTTCGTCCACCGCAGTTTCCCTCCTACTCCTTCTGCACCCCCCCTTGTCCACATCCCCTTGGTGGGGTATGCTGCCACTAGTCCTGTTGCCCCTCCCCCCCACTCATTGAGTTGGACACCACCCACGGCGGCTGAGCGGTGCTGCCTACGAGTCTCATCCTTGTGCCAACTCACCATGAACCGTTCGGCTGCTTCAAGGATCCCCTGGTACCACGTTCCCACCGTTTTGGCTGCAGTGCACCACAGCTCGGTCTCAACTCCAAACACCAACGGGGCGAGTTCCGTCGACCCTTCGGTGGCTCGGGACTCCCCAACGTCTTTGACTATGCATCTGTGCAAAGTCGTAAACTGTCCGCCGGTCTCGGATTCTCCCCACCAGCAGCGTCCATCACATAATCCGACCGGGTTATCGCTCCCTGCTCTGTCGTGATACGCCCCGTGCAAAAAAGAGCCGCTGTTTACGGGTGGTCGTTTCGACGCTCTCACAAACGTGCCATCGTGAGAGCCTTCGCGTACGAGAGGGTGGAATGGTCAGTGAGGAGTCGGCGCTGAGAGCCAATCACTCTCGATAGGACCTTGTTGTGAGCTGTTCGAAGCTTGACAAAGTGTTCTCCCTGAGGTTCACCGTCACAGACCCGTGCGGAAGGATCTCAATGACCTCGGCCTTTCAGGCTAAGGGGGACAGTCGTCCTATCATACAACTCCAGGCCGAACCCTTTGAGGCATGCTCGCATGAGACGGATCGTAGGCCGAGTTCGAGTAAGAGGTCAGCGTTTTCGTGGATAGTGCCACCTAGGTATAATAACTGGGCCGTCTGCTTATACTTATGGCCTGCTGCTTCGATGACGAGCGATGATGCGAGGCTTGTCTGGTCTGGTATTTGCAAACATATTGTCTCTGTATCGATTTCCGACACCGTAAGGCCCGCTGCTCCGAAGACGCCCACGATGACTGTCACCATCTTCGCCAGCCTTTCAGCCGACTTCGAGACAATTTATGCGTCATCGGCGTACAACATACCTCATACAACCCTTCGCACGCACGACACCGTATCATTATCCTCCGTACGAACTACCCTAGCGTCACTGGGTTAGGACAAATTCCTTGCGACGGCTTCGTTTGGAGTGAAGCGCACTTGTACGGCGTGTAACGCAGCAGCGAAAAATGCGTTGGACCGAAACGGTGATAGCACTCAGCCTTGCTGCAGCCCCTGCGTGACACCAAACCATTCCAAGTGCTCGCCGTCATCAGTACACACACAAGCCCGTATGCCATTATGGGACTTACAGGTATTTCTCCGCATCTCGCTTGGTACGCCGAAGGGTGGTGTGCGTACCTCGCAAACCAGCTCTAGGTCAAGTCGTATGCTTTCAGCAGATCGATCAAGCACACGTACACGGAGATTTTCTGCTGCCGCCCAAGCTCTTTTTCCCGGCGCATATCGAACAACATATCAGTCATTGGTCGTGCAGGACAAAAGCCGCACTGTTCCTCAGGGAAAGTTCTCGGTCTCGCAGGAATTGCTGAGGCGGGACGCGACGATTTTCAACAAGTTCTTCGCCTGCGTGGGCAACAAGCGGAATCCCCCTCTGTAGTTGTTCCAGTCAGTTCGGTCATTCTTTTGGGAAAGACTGTGACGATCGAAAATTTCCATTGCTGAAGGACTTCACTTGTTACCCAAACGTCAACAAGGATACTGTGAAAGCACTGAGCGAATCCGGATGGCCAGTTTTCAGCAGTTCGACCGGGAGACCATCTGGCGGAGCAGCTTTCCAATTTGACATCCCCTTAAGTGCTTCCGTCATTGTACACCTTCCCAGCTCCTGTGGCGAAAGCGAAAATACCAACCGATACTTCATGCATATATCAAGCAGCTGTAAACACTGATGGACGGGAAGGTGGTGTTAGTTGAATGAGTCTTTCAATGCGGTGCGTATATTCTCTCGCGAGAAGAGTCCGATGTATCGCTACCACTTTGGATGGTGCTGACATTCTAGACGCCAAGGCTCATTTTATTACTGGCGAGATGTAACCCCAAATCGTTTATCGTTTCAGGTGGGCATGTCTGCTCCGCGGATTTGCGATTCAAACCGCCCCGGTTTTATTCCCGGGGGACCATTGACAAACACACCGTGCGCGCTAGTACAATAATGTGGTATACGTCGGATACGTCTGTTAATTGCTCGTCATCGCACGCCACCATGAACGCTTCGATTAGCGCAGCCGTTATTTCGCCTGGTGCGATTGCTGCTGCTTCTTCGATTGCCATTGCGTGTTGCGGAGGTTTCACTTCCGCTAATTTCACTCGACAAAACAGGCCCCGAGCAATTACCTTCTGTCAGTCGTACTACTGAGCATCGGTTTGCGTCTTTCCGCGTAAGAGGTGCGAACATAGCGATGCGTTGTGACGTTTTGAAGGGGGTATATCTCCTATGACAATCAACCACGGCACCGAAGGCTCCCATGATGCTCTTGTCGAGCACTTTACCTGGACCTATGACATGCAACACAACAGCCTCTACGAGCATGTCAATATCTCCTTGCGTGAGGTGAGAATAGACGTATCCTACCATCTGAAGAGGAGATCCATCGGCGCGCTGCAAATGAATCCCCGGGAGGGATCTGACCAAGTTCAGATTCGTCCAAACTTGGGTAAGAACGCACGAACGTTTCAGTGATGCATTGAATATCGGAGGCTGTGTCGACCGTTAAGTCATTCACTTGCCGCTGATATACTCTGTGACAGCAACGCGTAAAAGTTTTGATGAGGCATTCAGAGCAGAGGGGTATGCTGGATACCCACTTGAAGATCATGCATGGAAAGCAGCAAAGTGAATCTCGTTTCGGGTCATGATCGCACCTGTCGACCGTCTGAAAGATTTTGTTTGGACACCATGGACATATGCAAGGCTTGTGGCGCGACAGGGTGGAAACTGCATTCATTCAGCTTCTCTCTGTCCTTGCCTACACGCTTGTTTCTTCCTGTCGAAACAATCGCCCGTTTATGACGCCTTGCACTTCTTTGATATCTGCTCTAGTTTCCTAATTGCTCGTGCTGTGGTGGTTTGCTGAGCTACCTGGGAATCTATGTCTATCCCACGGTAGGGGTGCACCAGACGTTCCTGAGCCTCTCACATGAGAAGCTCAATATCTCACCCGATACAACTATCGGAAACGCCATGTTCGCGCCACCCGACCGGCACTTCTATGTGCTAGTCCTCAAACGGATCTTCGAGAACATAATGTATCCCAACTGCTGGTCCCTCACCTAAGGAACTCTATCGGTCAAAAACCTTTGGCACGAAAAGTCCGACCTCTACCGTGCGGTGACTCTCAAACAAGTACTCCTAGGTCTGCTCTATCGTGTCTTGGATTTTCTGTTCCCTCATGGTTGCTCGTCGCCAGAGGTTCGGCAGTCGCCGTACGACTCCGGTATTTCCTCGTTCTAAACCGGGCTACTTTCATAGGTACGGCTGAAGATCCGTCGATATTGCCTGTTGACACTTCTGCGATCCCTGCTACAGAAACCTTTGTTTGACAAGCAGGGGGCGTGGTATGGGCCCCGTCATCCATCAGCCTTTACCACGTTGATCCCCCTCTTCGAGTCCGACTCCTCGTATCAGTAGTCGAAGCGTAAATGCAAGGAGGACTGGTGGCAACCTTTCTAGTTCCAGGGGGAGTCGATGTCACCGACGGTCTGGGGTTCTGGTCGGTGTAAAAGGCGCTTTGCGTGTTCGACCACTTTTTTCGCCTCTGCGACTAAGCGAGCGGCAGCTATGTGCGGAGTGTTTCAGTCGTCCTGTCATCGCCGCTGTTGCCATCGCGGCCCCTCTAGAATTGCAGAGCTGATAATTGCTTCTTCAGTGCATCCACTTCGGACACAGTGTCCGCCAGGGTGGCCTGCAACTGGAGGGAATATTTTCAGAGCAGAGATAGTGAACTGGTGTTTAGTCGTGTTTCCGTGTGTTGCGTTTTTTTCACGTTTTTCGCGCGCGTTCGAGATGCGGGAATCGATGGTGCTGCGTCTTCGCATATTTCCTTTCGATGTGAAGGTGAGTAGGCGAACCGTTCTTAAACATTGCACTCATGGGTGTGTGCCAAACGTGCTCAAAAGCTTTAGTGTTCATCGGGGCTGTCCATCGAGATGCAGCATGCATGCGCGCGTATGCAAGGATTACACGCAGGCTGAATATGTCAACTCACTCGCCTTCAGCCCACTGTTTTGACGCGATTGAACGCGCTACTAGTGAGATGTGTTATGCCTGCGAAAAAAGGTTGGTATCACCCACTCTCCCCAAGTTTAAGGAGATCGATATACTGTATCTGCGTTTTGGGACCTGAGAGTTGCAAGTTGACCCTCTACCTTCCACTCTAGTGCTTCTCAATGTAGGTGCTGTAGACTGCCTGCTGCATTCTTCTTTACCAAGAGAGGCAGGTGTCCGAATGCTCATCGATCGATCACTTATTATGGTGAGCCAAATTTTTGAGTGCAAGCGTACTCGGAATAAACATACTCGGGATCGGAAAGTTTTCTTTAGTCCGCCCTGGTGCGAACGGGTTACTCGTGAATAAACTTGGGCTAGTCACGGCAGTGCTTGTGCTATTCGTACTAGCAGAGGTCACAGTTGAGCTCACTTGTAGGGGGCTGGGTCGCAGCAGTTGAGCTACCCGCAGTAGTCGGGTTGCTTGCAGGCAGAGCGGGGGATGTCTTGTTAGCGGTTCTAGGGTAAGTCCCGAGTGATTCTACGAGCAGCGGTTTTAAAGTCATACGTGAGAGTATCTCAAGGGGTTATACCTGTGGATAGTCAGCTAGGTTTCCCCGAACCATCCCATCGCCAGGTCGACAGCCCATTGCTGAGGTGACGTTCCGGCCATGGCGTTTTCCATGAGATGACCCCACATTCATGCTCCCGCTGTCTTTCGGGAAGTGGTCCGGGACCTCTTGTCGACTCCCCCCCACCTCTTCCTTCTCCGTTTCGGCATTGTCGATCTCGTCGTGTTCCGACGCCGATTCGTCAATGAGGAGCTCATCGTCCTCCATGATGGCGGTGAATTTGTTCTACAACTTGGAGCGGTCGGAGAGCGCGGCTAGGGTGCGAGTGGGTGGGGTTTCCTTCCCCTGCGTCGGAGCCGGAGTGCTCGGGGTCTGCGTGGAAGGCGGGGTGCCGGGCGAGGCGGAACCGGAAGGCGCTTTCCTATGAGGGCGCTGTGGCTTGCCAGTCAGTCGAGGCTACGGCTGCCGAGGACGACTGGGTACCCTTTTTTCGTTTTTGTTTTGTTTTTTTTCAGAGTTCAATAATCGACGACGCCGATTGGGAGGCTGCCTCCTTTGAAGGTGTTGGCCTCGTCTTCGTCTTGGACGGGGTTGGCCTAGGCCTCCACGTGCACGTCTTCTTCTGTGTTTTTGCTCGTGATGTGTGACAAAGAGGTGCCCACACAAGCCTCCCGCGCGTCTCGTAAGGAGAGTTTGAAGATTTTGTGAGAGGGTCGTTCTCCGAGGGATTTTTATTTTCCGGTGCGTTCAGCCTTCATGGCATGAGCGTCAACTATTGTGAAAGTCCATCGGTGAAGACGGCTCTCATAGACCGGACGTTGGATAACGTATACTCGTGGTTGGAATTAGCGATCGGAAATTGGCGGTATTCACGTACCCTGTTCTCCACCAATACGATTGGTTGAGCAAAGTTGTACAATGTATGGTTCGCCAAAATTTAGAACAAAAATCCTACAAGGTACAAGCAGTGGTGTCGGATTACGGCCTAAAAAGCCTACGGTCACGAACATTACGGGAAAATCACAAACCAAAAACTTGCTTACGGGTAATTTGAGCGAACATAGGGAACGTTCAACCCTCGAAGTACAGCTATCTCTACCTGGGGGCAAAGCACTCCTATTCCAGGTAGTTTGTTACTAAACGACACTACGGTACTTTTAGGTTGAGAGACATCCCCGTCAGGGTCGAAGCACAAGCTCGAAGTACAAATATAGCTGTGCTGGGGAGCAGCGTAATATGTTTTCCAGGCCTCCATAAGTTGCAGTTCAGACGGGACCGGGGGTGTCGGAACATTTCGCCGGTCCAGCCCCACTGCTTGCGGCTAAAGCCTCTTCGTCCGTGCTGGAGCTAGCTGTCTTTCCTGAGTCCGCTTTCTTCTGGTAGCATCTCCTGTTTCTTTGCGTCTTTTGTTGTATGGTTTATTTCATAGTGTATCAAAGTGCTATTGTTTTTTTGCTCTCACTTTCTGGTTTCGTTTGTATTGTTGTGTTCCCGTACCCTGTACGCTGGCGTTTCACTTGCTGCGCCCATTATTTTGCCAGTATGTCCGTTTTAGGCCTTCCTCTGCCTCACGATGTGTGAGCGGGACTACAACATAGGCAACGAGTTTCAGGTCAATGTGCAATCGATTGGTACTGTCAGATACCTTTTTTGTGCCCGACACTGGGTATCGGTTGGCATCTGACTGAAGTAGTCCGGCCAAACGCCCAATGTGCCTATGCATCATACCACAGCAATCGAAGAAACAGGCATCGATCGCTACGTCTCTAAACATACTGGTAGAATAGGTAGGTATCGATGGACGATTTCACATGTCCATCCTTCAGAAAAAAAAAGACTATTGTACCTACCGCTCTGAATGTACTAGTCGAAGAAGTAGAAAGATATCGGTGAACTGTTTCACCCTCTCATTGCAGGGTATCGGTATGTGATACCCCAGCCTATCTGCAGACCTGAAGATATAGTCAACAGGCCACCTTATCCATGGTGCCGGCTATTGTCGCGTGGTACCCTCGATAGATTCGTGGCCAAGGCGCCTCCAATTGGCGAAGAGATTTTTCAACCGACGCGGCGCGCCTCTTCAGGCTAGCGCAGCGTCCACAAATCCGGTGCTGTCTGCCGTTGTTGTACCTGGAGAGAGCTTGAGGTGGATGGTCTCTGAAGCAAGGTGGTGCGATACTCAAGCTTGTAACATTCTGGACAGTGTGTAGCTTCTTTTGGAAACCTGAATATGTATGGTTCCCTACTAGGAAGGCTATCGGACTAATAACATGTCGGAGATGATGGGTATCGATGAATATCGCGAGCCACAATGGGTTGGTTCCGCGGTATGTCTTTAGGGATCGACACATGGACCTTGCTCGATAAAAAAGGTTTGAACGGGTGTCCATCCATCCAGATGCGTCTCCTTGTTACTCTTCAAGTAGGTTTGGAAGGATATCGATGGAAACATGTATTGAAAAAAGAGGTACCATTGGTAATGTTAATAGGAGGTATCGACCGAAACGTTTTCGCATGAGTGTTCGTCAAAATCAGGTACACGTGGCCACGTTTCGGACACAATGAGTGACACCCTTAATACCAGTACAAAATTCACCCCAAGAGCCCTGCTATGGGCCAGGCTGGCATCGCCACTGCTTTAGGATCGAAAAAGCCAAGTTATGTTTGAGGGTATATGCCACAATCAGGTATATCTGATCCGTTTGAACCAAAAGCAGGTAATTTTTAAACAAAGTGAAAAACGAGCGCCACGAGCGGCGTTCTGTTTATGAAGAAAAAAAAAAGCGCCAAAAGCATTATGCGCACCATATGGCCTCCGAAACCTGAATTGTTTTTTTTTCTCTAGGGACCTGCAAAGAGTCACTATTGGGAGGCTTCGTTTGTTTCGCCCCGGCGGGGGCACCAAGAGTATTCACTCCGGCGCCCCTCCCCCCCGTTGATAGCTTCAATTTCTTCAAACCGTTCTCGCAGAACCGCCTGCTCGGCACAAAATAATCTTGCCGTACCGAATCTAAGACCACCTGGACACGGAACGGTGCAGACAAAGACCATGGTGCTGTACAGACTGCTGTAGCCAATGAAGCAACGAAGTACACACCACAACAATTGTTAAAGAAACTGATGCACGTTTTTTTCTTTCATTTTTTCACTAACTCTAACCCTTACGCTCCGGCCCACCCCGAGGGAGTCCATCGGAACCTACGACGATCTGCTGGTGGTCATACGAGCCCCAGCCTCGTCACAGAGGTATCCTGCACGGCCTGGTGGGTGAACTACTGACGGCGCGGGGTGGTGGCGATGAGTTTTTTTTTTAACCCCAATGCTAAAGAGTTTGTTCCAACCGCAGAGGAGTAGTATCACCACAGCGGAGAGCGTATTGGGTACAGCATGGGGAGAGGGGAGACCGGACGTTGCGTAGGTAGGCACACATCCCGACATCGAGGACGAGGGTGCCGGGGTTGGGATGGGCTGGGACGGCTGAACTCAGCCATTGGGAATGAAGGCAAGCACCGGGCTAGAAAACGGAGAGCCTACATCGTTGTACAAAGAAAAAAGGAGTAAAATGTTAATAAGACAGAGGGGTCGGACCACGCGTCGGCTAGCAAAGATTGCAGCACGCCAGGCTCGAGCAAGATAGAAGGCGGCACCCGTGAAGATAGCGACCTACAATATGCGTATCCCGGCTGTAAAACGGGTACGGGCATGTCGAGTGTGTGCTGGCGAAGGCCCGACAACTGGGCTGTGACTTCGTTGGTTTGCTGGAAACAACGAGACCTGGGAAAACCGAGTTTTTTGCTGCAGGATGCCGGGTTTTCTGCCCTGGGCAAGAAGAAACAGATGGCAGGCAAATAAAATTCTGAGTTGGTTTGACAGTGAAGGAAACGAAATGCCGTAAGTGTGTGTATACCCACTAGTTGATTGACGAACGCCTAATATCTATGCGCTTCGAGCTGACTGGTGAAAGCGTTGCGCTCAACCTAGTAGTGGCCTATGCCCCAACGGAAGCCAACCTCAACACACAGATGAAAGAGAAGCTTTAAAATAAGTTGAGATATATGGTTGAGCATATTCCAAAGAAGGAATGCCTGTTTGTACTGGTAGACGGAAACGCACGGACTGAAAAGAGGATGAAGGGGTGCGGTGACAGTAGGTCGCTTTGAGCGTACGAACGTGATAAGCTCAACAGTAACGACAAATTCCTGCTGGCATTCGCTTCAGATAACAGGCTCGCTCTGACGAACACGTTTTTCAGCGCTCGGAAGGGTGGAATTTTTCATACGTTCAACGGTATCAGTAGCCCTAACGACCCAAAACGGATTGACTACATCCTTACCCTGAAAGCACACCGATCTCACGAGCATGATGACGAGGTCCACTCCCAGCCTTCGCCCCTAGCCAAGGCATGTTCAGACCATAATATCGTGTATGCGATGGTCCGCCCAAGCGGTCGTTTTTCGTCCAACAGACACGTACGAACGAAAGACAATATTCGGTCTTTCGACCGGCAAAAGTTTCAGTTCGACGGAAATAGCAGGCAGCGAGTCGTGGAGCAGATCCTCTCGAATCTTTCTTTGCTCCTCCCTCAACCGAACAGTATCTCTGAGATGGCCGAACCCTTTGCTGATGCCTTTCTTGATGCAGTATAACGAGACGGTACCCCCTCATCACGGCACTCACACAAACCCGGGTGGTGCGAGACCGCGGACGCCTCAGCCGCCATAAAACTAGCATGGGGTGCGAAGAAAGATGTCTAACGAGTCATACGCATCGAAAAGGACAAAGCCGCGGGGAAGACGCTGAGGACGGCGTGCGCGAATCTACGGAGGGCGGTTGACGCAGCGTTTCATGCCTAGTTCGAAGAGTACCTCGCTAAACGGAGAGGCTCCTCGCCGCTCACGACCAGCGGGGTTTCTGAAAACACTTGAAGGCCACGGTGATAATAGAC
>JBBMHQ010078609.1:0-11911 GCA_037834295.1 Postelsia palmaeformis
GTGACATGCCGTGGCACCACCTACGGCAAAACCTTCCACGGCATCTTCCACGGTATACCACCGAACCCTCCACGGACCTAGACGGCAAACCATGGAACCCCAACCCTAACCCTAATCCTAACCCTAACCCTAACCATGACACCTACCCCAACCTGGGAGCTGTGATCATCTAGGTGCTATGAATATTGGAGTGCCGTAGGGGTTGCCATGATGTTCCGTGGGGTTACCATGGAGTGCCGTGGCTGTTGCCGCAAAGGTTGCCATGGTACCACCCATGGCATGCCACGACACCCCCCACGGCGTGCCATGAAACGCTTCGCCACACCGTGGTATGCCGTGGGGATGCCATTGTAAGCCACGGTTGTTACCATATCCATGCCACGCCAAACTCCAAATAGTGTAGATCCCTGGAGGGGAGGGAAGGCAACAGAAGGACTATGCCACGGGTGTTACCATGATCATGCCACGCCAAAACCTAAGTAGTGTAGATCCCTGGAGGGGAGGGAAGGCAACAGAAGGAGTGGAAGAAAAACTGCGGTAGACGAAAGCAGGAGGGAGATGGCATACAGGGTATCAGAGCAATACACCAGGCCGACGAAGAAGTAGATCATGCCCATACTACTCGTGCCACCAACTAACTGGTGCGCTGGTTCGAACTTGGTCTTCCTTGTCTTCTTGTTGTCTTCTTGTTATTTTTTTTCTTTCTTGCGCTGATCCCATGTGATTTTCATTTTATTTCTTAATCTTCCTTTCTTCGCTTGATAAGCCTTATTACAGGCTTCGTGTGGCGTAGATGGTTGACGAGCCTAGTTCGCTTGTTTCGAATTGCCTGACGCTAAGGGGCAGGCGACCGCAGGACGGCGGCGGCAGACAGGGTAGCAAGGTACCACGCGGACAAGCAGAGAGAACCTGGCATTGCTGCCCGTGCCACAAACTGCTGC
The DNA here is from genome assembly GCA_037834295.1 of Postelsia palmaeformis. Taxonomy (NCBI): domain Eukaryota; class Phaeophyceae; order Laminariales; family Laminariaceae; genus Postelsia; species Postelsia palmaeformis. Next base: position 942 of record JBBMHQ010078609.1, read on the forward strand.
CGCTACCTGGAGGGTGCTTTTGTGCTTTGGTCTGCCTGGTATTTCCCCTTGCTTCTTACAAGTATTTCTCAGTTTCCAAGCGTAGTGGTGTTTTCATTTTTCTTTGTATTCTATTGATGGCTCGTTTTTTCAAGCGTCTGCCACATCGTCTGCGGGGGGCACAACAGTTCGTTTCTTCTTTTTTTTCTCTTTTGAGTTGTCTTCTCTATTTTCGTCCGTTCTTTGTTTCCTCTCGTTTCTCTATTTCATAGAATGTGCCAGTCGTACCGTTCGTATCCAGTATGATGACATGGCTTTCTGTTGCCGACTACTGTTGTGCTTACTGGATACCAGGTAGATACGTGGCAACGTGGTATCTGCGATGTGGCATAGTTATTTGACCACATAACTTGTATCTCTTCTAGGATTGAAGAATAGGAACGGACACTGGTTGGGATGGATGTCGACAGGCAAACAGAACGGTTTAATGTGAAGAACACACACATGCACTCTCTAGACCATACAATGCAATGTGATCATACTAGATTCATACGACAGCCACGACATGCACATTCTATGAACGAAAGGACAAGCAAACGAAAACCGAAAACAAATAAACAGTCAAAAGAGAAAATGAAAACATCAAAGAAATACGAAACAAAATGTCGTGCCTCCCCGCAGGGGATGTGGCTGGTACTTTAAAGGGAGGAGCCGAAGAAACAGCACCACTATTAATGCATCAAGTTGAAAGATTCAAGGACTAAGAACCAAGGGAAATACACGGCAAACCTAAGCCCCAGGCACCCTCTAGGTGGTTGCAGCAGGTTTTTCATACGAATAGCAAAAGCTGGGTTCACCCTGCAGTCTAGTACCTTGCTACTCAATTTTCCGTCTCCGTCTTGCCGGGTAACTTGATACTCGGGGTATTTTCGGCGCGCGCATCAAACTCACGGAAGTATCGGTTACGTGTGTTACTGGACGATGCAGTATTGAACTTACCGAGGTGTCGTACACCAGTGTCGAATTCATACAGAACCTTAGCGGACTGAGTGCTTTCGATGGGGTATTACGGCCGTACCGAACATTCACGGTAGCTTTCGGCAGATAGGGTGTTGCGGCCGTACCGAATACTGCGATAGGGCTGCGGTAGTGTATTCACCGAGGACAATCCCCGGTTTATACGTTGGTACGTGCCCTACCCAGCATGCCCTCGGTTAGGGTTGCATGGTAGGCCCGAAGGTTTTGCCGCAGGTGCCACGGCATGTCGTGAGAAATGACAATTTTTGTCGCTATTTGAGCAAAATTCGCATTACTGCTGCTTGCCTTAACATCAATTATGTACAAAGCTCTCAAGTTGACACATTCAAATTTTGCATAGGAGCGCAATGCAAGCATTTTTTTTTGCAGTCTCTCAAGACACACAATTTACGGCCGGCATTCATCGTGATGACGACAGCATAATATAGCAGCACTGTACGAGAAGTGCTGACTGTATTATCCAGGGAACGTTCTGTGAATGATTCTCCGACGAGGTCCAAAGATAAGGCCTCATCATTAGGACAGTACGACAGGCACGCAGCGTCACAAGCCATGAAGCTATTATTGTGCAAAGAAACATGGAGGAACTAAAAGTAGTTTTTTTAAAGGAACCGCAGTAGCCTGCACCCTTGCACCGCCCATCTCCACCACACGGCCCAAGTGCTCGCCCTCTGAACTTAGTTCCCGCTCTTTCTAGTCCAAACCTCAACAAGCGATCCTATCGCCCAGCCTTTTCGTCTTCCAGACGAAGGTATGGATTTCACCTGGATCACTCGCTTCGAGAACCTCGACGCGTACACGAGGCCAACAACCACGCAAGAAGCCGGGATGGTCGTACCCGTCCTTGCACGCTCTTTGATCGTTTGATCGCCCGAGGGGAACGCGCATTTCACCGGCCAACATGGTTTGAACAGGTGCTTCCGGCCTGCGCTCACGCTATCGAGAATACGTCCGCTGTAGGGCGATCGGACTTGATCAGGTTGACGATTGTCGCGCTCAAGGCAGGCTGAGCGGCAGACGGGCCTCCCAACTCGCTCTCAGGCAGGAACGTTGGTTCAGGCAGACAGCCGGGGGCCTGCTCTCCGTGGGGAATGATGGCGCTGCTTTCCCCTTGTCATTCCCCGCACAACTTCGGAGACCAACAGCCCCGCTTTTCCTTCTGTAACTCACTTTTTCTCCCAAGCCACGTCCTACCTCGACAACGTCTTCGAGAACGACCTCCTCCTCGTCAACAATGGATTGTGGACGTCAATTCCCTGTTTGGTATGGCTGGAGATTGAGCTAGATTTCCCCCTTTGCCTGCGGTGCGATGTGTTATGTGGACAAAAAAGAGGCAGACGATCTCCCCCGAGCCAGTGGAATGGAGCACGTACGTCCATCTTCTGGGAGCGTTCGATGTTCGCTTGAAGAATAGGGGGGAATACGATATTGGTTTGAGGTCCAGTACTGCTTCATCTCGGCGAATATCTCAAGAGGCTCACGGGGCAGGTGAGCAGCTCCACTTCTTCTCCACACGGAGGCAAGCACAGCGGTTGACTTACCGAGTCAGGATGTCAGCAAGATGCACGATTACATTTAGGAAATGTTTCGTGTTCTATTTTGCACCCTCGAGCATGATAGAGATCGATCGGAAAAAGTTGAATGGTCGTGCTGCATCACCTGGAAAAAAGATGCCCACACGCCGCCATTCAAGTACCGAATCTGGAGCTGCAGTGTTTCACCAGTTTGGCGGGGGGGCAGTAAGTGCTCTGGAGGTATCATAACTGGGAGGCGTTAGTATGGATAATTGTAGTATACCCTCGCACTACGGACAGAGGCCGTGTCGTCGACGTTAGTCGAGGCAGTAAGACTTTGTGAGCGGTAAACCGCGGTAGAGAAGATGACGTGAAGATTTACACACGGCACGTATTTGGTGAACACACACAGATATGATCCACCTAGTATGCAGGAATCTAGATGACGGCGGCTTCCAGAGATGATTAGGAGCTAAGGTATCACGACGATTCCGAAGGATCTACACATAGAGAGTGAAATACGCGATCCCCCAAGCAGATAATCCTACGGCAGCAACTCCTCCGCATACAGACTTTGCTTACGAACCGATACATGGAGATCTACGATCGATCTATGAAGAGCATTGCAACTGCACATTGACTAGTACAAGGACAGATGCCAACATTTTCGTAATACTCTCCCTCAATAAAAGTTGCAGTGAATTGAGGAAACAAAAATACAATATCATGATTTGTCAAAGCAACCAAATAACGTGGTCCTCAACCACCTAAGTACATACCAGGGAGCAAGTGCTACGTGATACGTTCACACGTGCCAAGTACTAGCGTACATACATTCAGTCGCACGGCACTAATATTCCTATTGCCCAAAACGGAACGTCGTTGCCTCCAACCCGACTCGGATTTTTCACACCAGCGATGATGCAAAGCCGAGTGGATGTCGATCACAGAAATACTAAACTGATCCACACACACAACAAATTCACAAACATAAAAACATAAAGCATACATTGATTGCGTTCTTAACAATGCGTGTAAGTTGTCGATGAAGATGTTTTTTCAGATGTTTCGTCTAGAAGTCTACCAGACTATTCCCCGTGGAGACGCAGTAGGTGGTAATCTTGTTTTCCTTGATCAGCTCACAGATGTAAAAGAACCTCGATGCGACGTTTTGAGTGCGATAACTGAATGCTCGGTGAATGATGACATAAAGTGTAGCCGTGTATTCAATGCTCAACGGCAATTGTTTGAACTCTTCGCCTAGCTCAGTCAGCATGCCAAGCTGAACACCGATTCCTTCATGAGCAGAACCGATGCAACCAGCTCAGCCTTCATCGTGGACATCGCCGTGAAGCGTTGAACTTCTTACTTGGAGCTCACCGGAGCCCTGAACAACATAATTATGTAGCACGAAGTTGGCATGCAGTTGTCGAGGTTGTTACCTCTGTTGGAGTCCGAGAATGCCTTTAGTCTGAAACCTCCTCTCTGGTAAAGGATGAAGAAGTCTGTGGTTGCAGTCGGATAACGCAGAACATTACTAGCCGCCCCCTGATGTACCTTCGCAGGTGACACAAGTAAGTTGACCCGTAGCATAGATGATGTCGTACCTCGAAATCTGAGCGAGATACATGACCGAGCCGGTGATGGGCTGGTACCGTTGGGACTCGTTCGCATTGAGCAGCGTGTCTTCCAGTTGTTTTGTGGAAAGGTCGGAACCGTAGCCTGGAATACTGGCGAGGTTGCAGCCTGCCATGGAGGCACGATCCAGGATCGGCTTGTTAAAGTTCTCCTGGCTGATCGTCAGCGTACCGTTCTCACGGTCTCGCGGAGCTTGCATCCCCAACACAAGCGACACACCGCCCATGTATTTAATCCTGAACTCCTCCATCAGCTTCCTCTTGATAGTCCCGGTCACCTCGGTGTTGCCACCGACAATCAGGAGTGTGATATCTGAGGGTATGCACGCATGTGGAGGGCTTCACCTGAATCCAGCTTGCTTTTCAGTTCCTACGCTATACAGCGGGTGATGATAAAGCCCACGCCTGAAGCCGGACATTTACACAAAGGTGTTTGCCTTGGTACAACACCGCAGAATAGATATCGGAAGGGCATTGAGTAGTTGTTGCCCCGGCGCACCTTCCCGCCTAGAGGGCACTGCTGTTTAGCGCAACAGGCGTCTGCGCCGCTCAACATGTTTCGTCCCACCGGAAACGGGAAACGCAATTGAGACACCTAATGTGTTTCGCTGTGGTCGAAAACACGTTTAGGAAGATGTCCAATCATAACCACACTTTTTCATTTTGCTTCAAGGGCGTATCTTTACGCAAGTAAAACGTTCCGCTGGCCTTCGGTGTCCGCCCTCGACGGCTCTCCCGGGGACCCTCTAGAGAGGCCACACGCCTGCGGCGCGTGAGCGCAACACTTTTATAGCTCACAATGGGCTTCACCAGACAGACGTCGGAGATCTGCATGCAGCAGTGAATGCCTCATGACCTGCTTACAGATATCACCATAGAATTTCAATGATATCAAAACTCCAAAACGTTGCACCTCAGATACCCTCCCACCGCAAAACAAGCCGCTGTTCCTATATTAATATGAAACGTTCGTGTTTGGCCGACGCCCCAGACAACGACCCACCGTATATAGCACTGTGCACAGTTTTCTGCCTCGAGATAATGCCTCAGTGACAAGCGTCAAGTTCGGAAATTGGCCACGAACCTTCTACCGGCGCCGGCGGTTGGGGCAAAGGGCACAAAGAGAGACCTAGTGACAGTATTGTGGATTAATGGCATCTACAATCGGTGCGAAAATTCTGAAGTCTGACGCCGTTTTTAGACGCACCTCCGCAGGGGATGTGGCATTCCGAATGCCCCCGTGATGATTCGACATTCGATAAACCGACGAAAACATGCACTACCGGGTGTACTCATTTTGGATGGGGGGCGTTATCTGACGGTGGTGTGTCCTTCAGTCCGTGCTGATGTTCGCAACGAATGCTCTCAGTTCTCGGAATACGATATGTACGAAGTACTCCGGTTACACTCCGAGAATAAGGCATTCTGGAAGCATCCGTGGAATGTTGCACCCTGTACCCGTGGTATTGTGCCCCCCCCAGGGTTCTACACTACTTGAAAATTGCGTGGCATGGTCATGGTACCACCCATGGCCTATCATGGCATCCCGACGGCATCCCCACGGCATCCCATGATGTGGCATAGGACTTCATGGTGCGTCGTGGGGTGCCATGGTATGCCACGTGTGGTAACATGGCAACCCCCGCTGCAACCACCACGACATCCCAGTGTTCACGGCACCTAGGTTGGGGTTAGGGTTAGGGTTAGGGTTAGAGTTAGGCTTCCATGGTATGCCGTGGAGGTCCGTGGAGGTTTCGGTGGTATACCGTGAAAGATGTCGTGGAAGGTTTCGCCGCAGGTGGGGCCACGTCGTGCCACGGCATGTCGTCAAAAAAGACAATAACGTGAGCACAATTTAAGCCCCAAGCTTTGTAGCGTATAGTAAAGAAAATGGTATGGGTTTGTACCAAGCGTTAGGGATCTGGGGCTCATTCAAAGTAGATACGAGTAAATACGTGCTCGTATACCTCGTAGGTTGTTTCTTTTGGGCGGTTGTGGCAAGTCTGCTAAATCCCTGTGCCACCATAAATCTGTCATGGCCCCCGCAATCATCAGGGGCGTGGTGTCATAGCTATTCTGCACCTACCTTTCTTTGTCGGAGAGACCGGGAAGACGATCTTTGATGTATGCATGGTGGGTTTTCAGTTTCACATCTCTTTCTTTACTGCGTGTCCGCGAGTCTTTACTCTGACAGCGTCCGAGACAGCATATATATGTGTTCTTCTCGGTATTCACGACTACCATGCATTTCGTACGGCGCAATGCAGACAGCAACCAACCGCTGTACTCAGTACCCACGAGTTGGTGAGTTTTCGGAACGGGCGGAACTATATCCTGCAGCTGAGCAGATATCCGCGGCCATGTTACTGTTGGTACACATTGCATATTCATTTCGTTTCATGTGCCTGTGCTGTATGCCTATTCTTCCTCGTTTCAGGTTGGAGGCGTCGCACTTACGAGTTTTGATTTTGATATTGTTTCCCCTATTTTCCCTGGGCTTCAGCACCTCTGTGTGACCACGGTCTCCTTCTTTTAATTATTTCTACTGCTTTTCATTCCTTTTTCTCTTTTGATGTGTTTTCTTTGCTTTCTTTGTTCTTGTTTTTCTGTGTTTTGTTTCGTTCTCTCTCTTTTATAGAATGTGTATGTCGTGCCTGTCGTATCCAGTATGATGACAAGGCATTGCATTGCCGACTGTGCTTACTGCATGGGTAGCAATGTAGCATCTCTGAGGCGTTTTTTGGTGACCACAAAACTTTTTTTATGTATTCCAGGATTGAAGAATCGGGACCGACACTTGGTGCGCTATGCTTGTGCTGGATGTCGACGGGTAAATAAAATCGTGGCCCCCAATGGCATCTCTACTGCCGCGGAAAGTGCAGCAGTTCGGGAACCCTCAAGCTCTTTCCCGCCGAAGGAGCGGCCAAACACACCCCTATGTCGGGTTTGAAAGAGCTGGGCTGATCGGTGGCGCTCAGTCAGCATATCGTTGTCCACAGCGCAGATTCATACTCTGTCTTCGGAAATGGGGTTATCTAGCGCATTTCGGCTAAACTCCTGTTCTCACCGTACTATTCGAGCATCTGTGAGGCATAGACTCTGCATCCCTCGCTGCTACGCTCTCTTCCTTTCAATCGCCAAGTGAGTCCTGGTGGGTAGTCCTGGTCATCCGTACATATAGGTCGTGCGTCTCGTCCAGTTATGTTTGTTCTCCATGCCGTCCGTCTCATTCTTCAGTCGTTCTCCTGTTGGGTCTAGTTGCCCCTCTGATTTCGGTGTTGTGTCATCACAATTGCCGCTGCGGTGGCGCAGTCGGTCCACCTCACTATCTGGCAAATGAGTGTAAGCTTCAACTTGACTTCCGAATATTCCGTTTGGACGTTTTAGGCTTCCGAAATTCCATCTCACCTCCGGAACGTCCAGTTTGCACTTGAAGCCCAAATGGACGTTGTGCAGGAAAAATTTGGAAGTCAAAATTGAAGTTTTGGAAGCTTAATGAAGATACGGCCGAATCTTCTAAATGGTAGCGTTCATGAAAGTAAAATGGAAGCCCATTGCAGCTATACTTCCATACGTCCATGCGGTAACTTCCGTCTACGTTCGTAAAAGCTTCCATCTACTCCCTGAAGCAATCATGACTTCCACCTTCCACCTGCTTTCATTCCTAGTATGAGCTTTCAGCAATTTCATTTGGCACCTGCTTTCACGGAATCTTCCATCTACGTCTGTGGAAACTTCCATTCACTTTCATGTGCTCTAACGATACACGAAGAACACTTGGAATCCACGTACTCCCACCGAGTTCCATTCATTTTCTCCCTTTGAGCTTCCGAAATTACCATCAAGCCTCTATTGCTACGGAGACGTCCCTTTACGTCCGCAAGCACTTCCATTCACTCCCACATAAGAGCGAAACCTCCACCCAGAACCACGTACTCCCGGAACCGTCCGTACATATCCGTTAAACTTCCCTACGGGCCACCTGGCTTCTCAACCTTTCACTTGACTTTTTATTTCACCGATGTCATCTGCGTCTTCAAAAGCTTCTGTCCACTCCCGTATTTATACTTACTTTCCACCCACATTTTTCAACATCCAACGACTACAGTTTGCTGATTTATTATCGATAAAACCTCGTTTTCGATTGAAACTACCACCCACGTTCGCAGACGCTTCTACCGACTCCTATCTGCAAGATTAACCTCCACCTATTTCCAGGCAGTGGAGCGGACAGACAATTCAGTGTTGTCAGATGCGAATTATGTTGAAGTCAAAGAGCAAAATGAAAGTATTGGCAGCCAATGGAAAATTGCGGAAGTTGAATGGAAGCGGATGCGGGTAAAAGTAAGTGGAAGTTACGGTTGAGTATGGGAGTCGCGAAAATTCTGCGGATGTTTCTAAACGTTCGCTTGATGGTAAAATTCCAATGGAACTTCTAGACATGAAGCATAAGTTATGAAGTGGACGTGGGTGCCAGTAGGTGGAAGTATATCAAAGTGTATGGGAGCTTCGTGGACGCTGGACGAAGCTCCTACCTGGTATAGCCGTGGAAGCTGCCACTTTGCTTCCACTTGCTTCCACTTAAAAAAATCCTACTACTGGAGCTTGCACTAGCTTCCTGAATTAAAGCTTTCATGAACGTGCATGGAGGCTTCAGCTCAACCTCCAAACGCTCCGTTTTGGCTTATGAGACTTCCATTTTTACATCCAAACTCCCATTTTCACTTCCCAAACTTCAATTTTCACTCCCGAAGCTTTCAGTCGGAAGTGAAAGTAGAAGTTCCATCTGGAAGTAAACAATGAGGGTTTGGAAGTGAAAATGGGAAGTTTGGAGGTGAAAGTGGACGTTTTGGAGGGTTAAAAACTCTGTATGAAGGTTTAGGAGGTCGAGTTGAAGCTTTCGTCCAATCACCGACTAATGAGGAACACAACTGGCATGTTCTTCCCGGGTATGTTTCATATGTACCCGAGAAGTGCCGCAATCAGGACACTTGGAGTATAGTTTGATTCAAATTCTACCTGATGTCTTCATGTACGTCCCGCTAGCATGACATTCCCCCTTTGAAGCCAACCCGGCCTGACCCATCCCACCACTGAGTGCACTGGACTCACGAAATCAGCCGTACATGATATGAAAGGACCCCCCCCCCCCTCTTCCTTTGCCTGAATTCACCTCACTTGCTGATGCCCGTGTTAGTGGCGCTGCCGTCCACGAGTGAAGTTTCACCCTTTTCTCCCCCGCCTGCGAGAACGCCGACAACACGTAAGAACCGATGTCCTTCACGCATGCGGTATCACGCCCGCTTTCGCGCCTACATCACCCTGCACTACCCGCCCAATTGATCGTCGACGTGTATTCGTGCGTGCCAGCTGCTGTGCGAACGAGATTTCTGCTTCGTATCGATTAGTCCTGAATATGTTCTTGGCGTCCATCCCCAAAAGGGGGAATTGGGGAACTCGCGCCCGTTCCCTGGAGCGTCCCCCCACCCGAGCAGACTCCGAACTGCTACAATCTTCACCCCAGGGCCCGCCAATGAAACTGAAACTATCGAGAGTGCCTGTTGACAATCCCTCAAAATGCCCCAATTGCTTAAGCTGCTCTTGCGTTGGACTGACCGAGCAGTAGTAATTGCAGCAGTTGGCTGTGCAAAAGAGCCACTAGACGGCAACCAAAGCTTAGTACGATGAGCACAATGTGCCGCAAGCGAGTTTTCTGGCGAAGGAAGAAAGGTAGAGGAACACCAGAACACCTCGACGTTTTGGATATACACGAAAACTTCCAGGCAAGCCATAACACCACGTGCTCGGTCCATTGCTAATTGGAGTATACTCCAACCCTTCGGTGGAGCTGAGGCCTGGCCTGAATAACGAGACAGACTCCAAGTCATGCTTTGTTTCAGGAATACGATGCCCATGGAGCTAATAGGCAGCTTCAAGTTGATGGAGCAGGAAATCCCTAGTTGCACAATATCTGCTCGAGGGTCGTACAACTTAGCTTCCGGATATTGGCCCCGGGTCGAAACGATGTGAGTAACCTATGAATAACACCGAGTGATACTGCCAAAGTAAGTGGCGTTGAATGGGGTCTGTAGAAGATAGGGTAATCGTCGAGAATGTGAAAAGCAAAAGTTCATGATCGATAAGAGCCGGTTAAGAGCAAGAGAAACTAGCTGTGCAAAGTGCCGATGAGACGAATGGGCGTGGGGGTTTGCAAACATATCTGTCTCGCTAGTCGTTAGGAAAAAGGAAGACTTCGACTCTCACATTTGTAGGTGGTGCTCTTGTAGAATATATAGTGAAGGTGTGTCAACAGATAACGTGGGGGGCGGATGCTTCAGCTGAGTCGCCGAGATCAAAGCACCGCGTCCCGAAATGCGGAAACGAGCGCGAAAAGAGCTCGTTCAGCCTATCGTTAATCGTGGTTTTCTTCATACCCCTCGTTCAGAGTGCTCAAGTACTTGGTGCAAGGATTAATGGGGAACAGTGTTTGGGAGTTTCACGCAGGAATTATGCGTTTTTCTGTGTGGGACGGTCAGTGGGTTGCAATGTGTCTTGTCCGCCACTTGATATTGCCCCTCTTTCTTCTCCGGATAATACATATACCCTCAGGAGCTTTTATGAACTGACTCGGGCTTGGCCCAGCACATCAGTGAGTGTCCCGAACACGCTAGCAACTGTTTCAATTGGACGCACCTGTTGCTTGGGGGTACGCTGGGAGAGCAACCCCTCCATTTTTTTGGATGCAAAGGCCAAAGGGATCTCAGCCGAGCAGAGGGACCTCAGCCGAGCAGAGGCACTGCCG
>JBBMHQ010078620.1:0-11906 GCA_037834295.1 Postelsia palmaeformis
GGCAACACCCGTGGCGTACCATGGCATCCCCACGGCATCCTATGGTGTGGCCAAGTATTTCATGGAACTCCGTGGGGGGTGCCGTGGCATTCCACGGGTGGTACCATGGCAACCCCCGCGGCAACCGCCATGGCACTCCATTGTCACCCCACGGAATTTCATGGCAACCCCGCGGCACCCCAATGTTCATGGCTCCTAGTGCGAGGTAGGGGCTGGGGTTGGGGTCAGGGTTACGGTGACGGTTACGGTTCCATGGCATGCCGTGGAGGTCCGTGGAGGGTTCGTTTGTGAACCGTGGAAAATGCCGTGGTAGGTTTGGTCGCGGGTGTAACACGGCATGCCACGGCGTTTCTGCAAAAATGACAACAATGTGCATGCCTCGGTTGCTGGTTATGTTTTTTGACAACCATGGCCCAGTCTTCGCACCTCGCTCGACCAACGGTGGTCGACCTAGCACCGCACCAGCACGAATGGGTTTCGTTAATATGTGTGCTTGCACAGAGCCCGTCAGGACAGGAATTGCCGCCGTGGCGTTAAACGCGGTGGTCAAACGCGGCCGGAACATATGTTGAATAACGAGGACACACGAACAGCAGGACACCTTTCGGAACAAGGCATCCTACCCTCGTATGCGAGCCATTTTTTTTTCTTTTCCCTGAAGCCAAGACAAAAAAAAATCGCGCTTCGCCCTCGCGCGCCTAATCATTATCGGTCGGTTTTTCGGATTCGAAATACCAAGAAAAACCAAATACCCACTGGATTTTCTGTAGGTATTCATCCCCTATACCGATAGCACCTTCCAGGTGCATTATGATCGATAAACAAAGCAGGACCCACCGTAGCCGACCGCATTTGCAACCATCTTTCACCTCTACTGTACGTACAGCAAGTGAGTATATTATCTACCTGCGGCGACTTTAACGTTGCTGCCACCCCTTCTCCTTGCACCACGCATTTTTCTAAAACAGGTGGACGACTCGCCCGCGGGCACCCAGCAGCTCACACGTACCGTGACCGAAGGATACTCTAGCCGAGGGCGGGGTAGAGTAGAAAGGGGAAGAGACAGGCCGATGAGTACTAGCCTTTAGCATCGTGAGCCTTTACCGAGCAGGCGTACTACAGTAGGTAACCTCTGTAGGCCTTCAGGAAGAGGCCTCCTGGTATGTGTAATGGTGCCCAAGCGGGTAAACGTACGGCAGTTGAATGGCCCTTCTACAATGCCGGTGAAAGCTAGTTTTCAATACCGGCACTACCTCGCACACTGCGGCACTTTATGAAATGCCTATTGTGCCAAGCGATAGTTCAGTCACTACACTGTAGGTAGCAGGCAGCCGGCACCGTAGGGAGACCACCACGGTAAACCGATGTTAAGAGTACAGCCCCTGCAAACTGGGGGTATGCATCCGACTCACGGCGTGCTGGGGAAGTAAAATGAGACGGAGCTGTTTCTGCGGCCTGGTGCCTTGTTGTGTCTTCTTTCTTCTTTTCGAAGCGGCTGGCCTCGTGAATAGGGTGCGTTGAGTGCTTCCGAGTTTGAACGTTGTGCGGCCCGAAATAGTAAAATATCGGTCCGAGTTTCGAGTGTCCACGAATGTTCACACCGGTTGTTGCGAAAATACCACTTGCGGCTGTAGCCTTGTCGTACAGCAGTAGTTCATGTTGTGTCTTGTTTTCGGTGTTTGTGTATGGCGACAGTTTCGGGGTTTGTGGCATCTCTCCTGTGGCTCGTTTTTGTGGTTGAAGTGAGAGTGAGCTTTCTGCGCATGTGTAGTTCACTTCGTTTTGTTGTTTCGGCGAACTCGGTTGCATTTGCGTCACCAAAGTTCTTCAATCAGCGCGTCATTGCCGCCAAGAGCTCTGGATCTTCGCTAGAAGGTGCAGTGTCCACTGCCTGCTTTGAGGCGTGTCAGTAGCGTGTGCTCTTTGAGATGATGTGACGACCGTTTCGCTTTTCCCCGTCAAATGCAGTTTTGAGGAGAGGTTTCCACCGCGCGCAGGAGCAGAGCAATCCTGCATATTTCAGAGTGTTGTGTTCGACAGCAGCCGAGGCTAGTCTATACTGTACCTGGTGACAATTTTTCTCAATCGAATGGGCAGCCCAAAAACGCCTCTCCGTTGACAATAGGCTTTAGTCTGCGATGCGAGCTTCCGAACCAGGATGTCTGACATTTTCCGTTATGTGGCGGGATGATGTCTCATGTTATGTTTGGTATGCATGCCACTCCAGTGGATAATTATGTTGTTTCTGCATGCGAAACTTCCAACGTAAACACGCTTTACAGCAGTCGCTGCCCAACTGGCGGGGAAGTGAGGCGGCTGAACCTGTTCGTTTGCGAGGATCGATGTTTTTCGTTGTGTGTATTCCAGGTTTGCAAGCGTTCCCCCGCTGTGATCATCCATGCACTTGTTGTCACGCAGTACGACCCCGACAGCCAACGATCGCAACTTCAACAGTCAAGGAAGCTTGCACTGCTGTGTCTGCCATCGTGTCTTGTGGTGACCGTCATTCTTGAAATTGGGGCTTTGTAGCGCCCAAATGATCGTGAGATGGAGAAATGGAAATCCGGATTCGTCGAGTGGGGTATGGATCCCTGTATGTGCTCCAGGCTTGAGGAACGCAGTGGTTGATATATCTCCTGGGCATTACACTACAAATGTGTGTCCAGGCTTTGTGCCTGCGAAGAGATGGCACAGATGGCACGGAGATGTCTGTCTGAATCATTTGTGAAGAATACAGGCGACATCAAGTGAGCACTCATGCAGTCTTTTTTTTGGATTGGAAAACGAGGCGTTTGAGAGAAGAAAAGAGGGGAGGGGAAGAGGAATTTTCGAAGTAGGGCAGACCTCCACCTGGTCATCGGGTGAAATGCCCGTGCTTCAGGCAGATTTTATTCACGGTAGCCCGAATTTTCCCAGGAACGTTCTCTAAGGCGTTTTGCTGTAGTAACGTTCTTGCAAAGTCTATAATTTTGTGAGGTATGGTGACTTATTGTAGGGCAAGTTTGCGGTCTATCCACATCACAGTCGATACTTGAGGATTTCAACGACCATATATATATATGCTACCTGGTATCAATTTATCACCGTTTGTTTATAAAACCAAATGTTTTACAAAATAGGGCCGAACAGTGCTGCGGTACCAAGTCTAACGGTCAGTACCCCTGCTGTGCATGTGCAATTATTTGAACTAAGCGAACGCTCTTGTTGACGTTCTACCGTCACACGCCCGCCATCATGTTCTTTTGAAACCGTTGTTTTACGCAGATGTTATGTCAATGGTTTCGACAATTTTCGCTGGTGACCCTTCGCTGTCTAAAAACCCGTGCTGATCCTTCATCCGTCAGCTATTCTGGCACGTTTGGGCCTTGAATACCTCACCTCGGAGCGAGCAGACATACATGCCAACCCTCTGGTCAACGATATCGCCTTGAATGTCACGTCGTTTATTTACAGCAGATACTCTCGAGACGGTGTCTGAATCAACTACGCGTGTTGTCGTACTATGCAGAGTCGTGCTCACCAAGCCCGCAGGACCCTTTGGAAACCACCCCCGTGGTCAAAAGGTAAGCAATTATATCTGCACTTGGGAGGACTTTCCTGTGCATTCCATACCCAGGTACCAGTGGAAAATTCTTTTCGGAACCGTCAACCAAGAGTCATCACGGACGACGATCCGAATGTTCGTATCCCTGATAGTTACACTGCTGTGGGGGTTGAATAATCTACCAGCCAAGATGCCCAGCATCGTTGGCCCCGGGCTCCTGCCGGACTGATAATTGCCAACTTTTTACATTGAAAATAATATATATACAAGTACATGTGGCGCATGCATGGCTTCCTAAGCGACTTCCTACATGAAGTATCCCCTGGGTTTTGATTATTTGGGAGCATCTTTCACGTCCAGAGCCGAGCGATGAGGGTCCCATCTCCTACGTAGCTCAACAGCGTACCTCTGCCTTGTCCACTTTTAGGTTAAAAGGTTAATTCTTATCGGAGAGCGTTTTTTCCATAATTTTCGAAGTTTGGTAATATTTGGAGATATGTATCAAAATACAAAGGAGGCGTTCTGCCAGTTTCGGGAAAATTTCCAGAAGCAGAAAAATCAAGTTCGTTGTTAACACTCCAACATTCGGAAAAAAAGCTGGAAAAAATGGAAGTTTGAACAATTGCGCGAGAAAAAGTCGGATAATTTGACAAAACGCTCTCCGATAAGAATGATCCACAAACCAATGCATGCAACACCCTACAACGTCAAGCTGCACACGGCTGTGGAAAAAGTGCGGGCAGCCAATTTGGAGAGACCCACAGGCTGCCACAGATAAAGGGTAGTTTTGTCTGTAGACAGACTTACGGCCTCCGCAAACGGAGTAACGGGCAAAGCAGGGTTTATTGCCAGAGAGAATGTGGCATGTCTGTATCGGGAACTGGGGATAGAGCAGATTGGCTGGACGATTGCTCACTCAGTAGCTGCTAAGACACGCATCGATGGACGCCTTCTACGTTATAGGCAGCGCTAGTTTGTCAGCTGTTTTTACCTCACGTGCTACCAAGAAGCTACCCTATCTATCAAATATACCTCTTCCTACATTATTACCGTTCATTCCCTTGTTTTCGAAATCCTTGGGACATGCCTCATCTCACAGTGGGAGTCGCGCATCTTCGTTGACCGGTTAAGCTCCTGAAGTGGACTACTGGTACAATATATCTGGCAGTACTACGAGGCTGTTGAGGCGTTCTACGCTAGAAGTGAACCCTCATATTGTTTTGAGGCCACCTTTGTCCTCCCAAGGTTCAATGCAGTCTTCAACGGGGACAGACATATAATTCCGACCGACGCTTTGGGCGTGTTGGGCGCGCACCTTTTTTAAGGTACGAATATCCCCACGATCTGCGGGATTGTGTCTCCTCTCACTGGGGTCCGGTAAGGATGCCGAGGTGGCTCAAAAGTTTTTTCTCCCCAAATATGATACCTCGGTCGTCAAACGCCTTGTTGTTACATGGATATATACGTTTTGGCCAGCGTGTAGAAAATATGTTCGTATTGCGCGAGCATACTTGTTGGGAGTCATGTTTCAAGCGAGCTATCGAATTCTGTTATGAGAACGCCTACGCATCTTCCTTTGTTCGTGATCAATGTTTAGTCGTACTGCTAGACTATGCTCTTCCTGCTGTAAAAAAATTGCGTGGTCGGTATGCGGAGGAATTGGTGCTATGAATAGCACTCGTAGACATTTGGTTTACGCGAGTCTCACATTCGCCAAAATATTGAAATACGTCAGCTGTGAGTTCGACTGATTGAATAGATGATATTCAGCTTTGCAAGCTGAGTAATGCCTTTCGTCTATAATTCTACATGTATTTCCTTGTCAAGGATATAGGGCAGTGACTCCCCTGGATACTACCCGGGTCGACAGGACAATTCACATATTCATTCTGCGCACTGATACTATATATCCCGAATAAGGAATAGTAATATGGTCTTGGAACGTGTTTATATCTCATCATTTCAAAATTATGGATTGCTCTCCAAGGTACCGTAGCTATCCTTGCCAACCCCTGGTACTGCCATCGTCCTGCCTGGAAAACCCCCACCAGTCTTTCCGTTCAGTCTGTTTGTGTTGGCCGCGAGCGCCGTGTTGAGTATCATGTCGGATCATCGTTTTCTGCACTGAAGTACTTGCGTATCTCTGTTACTACCATCTCTCCGAGATGATACATCGACTAGCGTCGATGGGCGTCAGCCTCTACCACACTCCTGCCTGGGAACCAGGGTTCTACACTTCCTTTTTGGATTTTGAGGTAGCATGGCCACGGTAACACTCGTGGCGCACCATGGCATCCCCACAACATCCCATGGTATGGCAAAGCATTCCATGTCACGCCGTGGGGGGTGCCGTGGCATGCCACGAGTGGTACCATGGTAGC
This sequence comes from Postelsia palmaeformis, assembly GCA_037834295.1. Lineage (NCBI taxonomy): Eukaryota > Phaeophyceae > Laminariales > Laminariaceae > Postelsia > Postelsia palmaeformis. The sequence continues at coordinate 5,926 of JBBMHQ010078620.1, forward strand.
CCCCGCGGCCACCACCACGGCACTCCATGGTCACCACACGGAATGCCATGGTGACCCCTACGGCACCCCTATGTTCACGGCTCCTATGTTGGGGTTGGGGTTGGGGTCGGGGTGAAGGTTAGAGTTAGGGTTAGGGTTGAGGTTGGGGTTACGGTTCCATGGTATGCGGTGGAGGTACGTGGAGGTCCGTCGAGGGTTCGGTGGTCAACCGAGAAAAGCCGTAGAAGTTTTGGCCACAGGTGGTGCCATGGCATGGCACGGCATTTCTTGAAAAATGACATTAATGTGCAGCACAATTCCACAAAAAAATTACCACGTTAGAAACAGAGTGAGGTACTGTTCTTTCATAATTTTATGAACCATCAGTAGAAAACATGTTTAGCGATCATCGACTAGATTCGAGGGAAAAAAATGCTACTTACGTACGTAAAACTGAAGTATGTGGTACTCGTGGGTTGTACCAGGTAGTGAATGAATTCGTTGCTTACAAAAATTGTCAGGTTTTGTACCATGGCATTGCTCCCGCGGGACTCCACATCGCGCTGATCCTGGATTTTTGTCGAAGTTAGCGTTTGGGTGAGGCATATGTGAAGGTCCAACCGGAGCTTCAGTACCAGTAATAGGTGCACGCGTATCGGGCCATCCCTCGAATTGAGTTGGTTGCGATACATCGGAGTCTGTCCGGACGACTAGCTGCGAACGTGTGAGATTGTGCATTCAACCATGTTCGACAGACGGAATCCCCGAGATGTGATTCTGCAGTACTCGACCTTAATATGCGGGTTACTGTGGCCACATCTCGTACCTCATTGACCCCACCTGTATGAGGTTTGCATGAATATTTTATCAGGTGTATGTCACCCGTGGGCATCAACGGCCAGTAATGGAACGAGCCTGGCCATGGGAATAATAAGTGATGTGGCGTGCTGACCCAATGCTGAATAGGCACATCCCAGCAAAAATTTGAGCCCCCTGACTTGAATGGCGGTAGAAGAGCTTTGGGCATTGTTTCCGACAGCATGCGTTGCGAGGTCGACAGCGGCCGATAATGGTTATATCGTGCTCGTGTGATCGTCTGCACGGGTGAAGAGTCGTGCGAACCGCGCCGAAAGAAGTACTGTAGAGTTTATGTCAGTGCACTAGGTTTGTTCCCGACATATCTGCGAGGCATTTACAGCCCACACTGTTGGCGTGCAGCGCGAAATATCCCCCCCTAGAAAGGGCTGAAACGGAAGGCTGTGATGTAAAGAAAAGGACATTTGGTGAGCTGTGATACTAAATAAAGTTCGTGAACAATGCACAAATATATTGCACACACTTTGTCGTATACCCCTCGGTTCCGAACTAAATAGACGGTACGTATGTCAATATATCATGCTAAGTTAAACGCTTCTTGAATATATCGGGACAATGTGGCAAGAATTATATCTCAGACCTAAAGGACGCCAGGCAACACGCAAACGTCCCACCGGCAATGTTGTCGTAGATGTTCATTTTCTTTCACGACGTAACCGGTGTGTCAGATCTAACGATAAAACTCGCGTTGGCGAATCCATCACGGCTTTTCGAGCGTAAATATGACCGGGTCGGGGTCGCTGACGGAAAGCACAAGTCATCAACATACCTGAGCCCACCGGAGGCATGTCCGAAGCCTACAACTAGCGTCGCGTCAAAATGTGGAAGAGAGCAGAATTACCGTGTCTCCACAGATACATCGTAATTGTGATCGGAACGACCAAAGGGGAAGTTGCACAGGGTAGCGTTGACAAAATCCGTTGACGCCTATTTGCTACACACCCATGCGCCCTGATCCTGGTCTTCTTTTAAACGGTTTTGTCATGAAGAAACGACCCACAGACACAGCACGCATAACATTTACACATATACATGTATATCGGCCACTGTGGATCGCATGGATATACTTCCAAGCGGCAAAGGTTTGGATTGGTCGGGATGTGTCGCGATACAAGCAGCGGTTCAGTGAACTCGTGCATGCATTTTAGACAAACAGCTAAAAAACATTTTCAGCGTCGGACAAGCTCCCGTACAAAGTAAAGCACAACTGCAAACGTCGGAATGGGAAAACATGCGAGAAGGCATGGAGAGCGGTTCAAGCTTCCAACAACTTCAAAAAGAGGAGGGCATACTTAGTAGAACGCTGGCACCCGATTGGAGTAAGGGGGACAGGAGGGCGCGGTTGGTTTAAATATGTAACTGTTTTATCGAACACTTTCTACGTTCGTTCGCGGCCTGCAATCCATCATAAGCTTACAGTAGAGCTCTCGTCGATACAGCGATACCAACAACCTTCCCCTTCCCTCCCCGTTGTCTGCCAATACCCCCCTTCAATAATGTAGGCACCACCCTCGACGCCCTCAATTGTTGTTCTGTGCTCTCCCCCTTCATACTGCGGCCTACTGTATAGGACCAGTACCGTTGTGCTATCTTTTTTTTGTGGCGGCAGCCTCATATTTCGCCTCATCGTAAACCTGCTCCGATCGTAAATCCTAGTCCTGCCCCAGGTCTGATGCTTGATTTAATTGCCTCGGTGAGATTCTTAGTCGCTTTCCCAATGTTGTCACAGCCGAGGCGCAGCTGCCTCGTTGAGAACTCAAGGACAGCGCCACTACATCCCCTGGAAGTGCCATGCAGGGAACCCCGTCCCGGCACCGCGATGACACCGTCATAAAGTACCCGAAACACATAAAAAAGAATGTAGAGTAGGCAAAAGCGCACCCATTTTGTGGGTCGTCTGCCAGAGCGTATCGTAGGCGCGCGGCGAGATGAGTATACGGTGGAACATTTTGGTCGAACTGCTTTTGAATGACCGAGCTCCTCAACCCAAAATGGTAGCAATATCGCTATCAATACCTGCCGATTTTTAGGCTTTAGGTTTGTCAAACTCGGGTTAGTTTTTTATGTGTGTTGCAAGATATTTGTTTTGGTGAGGGTCAGCCTTTTAGATTGCGAACAGCTGAGAGCCCTCTATAACATCGGATGCTACAGCAGTAGTCGAACATGGTAAGGCTGACGTTTATCGGGCGGCTTGTTAACCTTCTATCGGCGGCCCAACGGAGTAAGACCTTGTCGAATGGCGCCGTCGGCAGGACAAATCCCTACCGTGGCAAACGTCGTCAAAGTCAAGTGTATCTGTGGACCGCTCGACCTTAAAAATCCGTATCTGCCGCTAGTTCAGAGTGTTGGGAATGGCGGCGGGGCCGGCCAACTTTCATTCTGGTGGTTTCGGTCGTGTATACGGCTCCAGTATCGATATTGTCATTGGTCGGGGTTGTTTCTTCCTGTCCTTCTCTCGTGCTGTAATGTAATATACTACAACACAAAAGTGGCCTACACTATAGTCATTGTTCGAGCTTGCTTTGACCTCACACACATGCGTGTGTAGTGACGCAAAATACGGAGAACAAGTCGAGGCGAGGAAAACGCGCCGATACTGCTGCAATTAGTTTTGGTTTCCCTACAGAGAGGTAGTCTTGCACGCCAGAGGTCGTGAGAGGCTGTTCCTCCTGTGACAGCAGACTGCATTGTGTCGATGAGTTTATGTAAGAACTGAAAATCAACGACCGAACGTATTCTTCGCCAAGATGTCCCGTCGTTTGCTTTTCCTGTGAGACGCCTTGCATCAGCAATCGCGGGAACCTGCGAGACGAGAGACGTTCCCCAGGTAAAAACCCAACAAAGCACGAGAATATCACCACCAGAAAATTTCCATAAGTGAGTGAAGGTATAAGTCTGACCTTGAGCCGGAACAAAACTGTGCATCTTACTCCCTTTGGGCGGGAACGAGCGAGACACAGGTACTCTCCTCCGTGTGAGGCAACCTGTGTTATAGACGCAAGCGAATGTGTAGCTGTGTAGACTAAAAGTGCAGTTCAGCACAGCACAGGCCAGTACAGTACAAACGTACAGTCAAAAACACAGCTTACAAGAACAAACGTGCTTATGGCACAATTAGGGCTCGAAATTTTACTGCAGCTAGCTGTGTCAAAGCAAAAAACTGTCAACGCTGTTGTTTCTGACACACGCAGACCAAGAATGATTGTCATCCCATCCCGTTTCAATAAAGTAAATTAAGCAGTTTTGATGGAGTAAAACATTCAGAGTATGCGAAAGAAGTGAAACATGTTCTATCATGGCTGAGGCTCGGGGCTTGTGTGTCAACGTCGGGTTTCATGTGTACCAAGTGGGCGTTCATAGGTATGATATACCAGGTAGATGTTGAAATGTTCAGTGCCCCCATGCTTCTCGCTGAGGCCAAATGATTATTCTTCAATTCGGAGAAAAACACGTACCCGCTCAAGGACATATATACATGCGGACTATTACACGCGTCGCTGCAAACTCTTGAGGTAGGAAAAAAAACAGCTCGATGTTCTTGCCTACAAGATTCCCAACACATGTTGCGGACTGAAATGCGCGTACGCACTCCTTGAGCTCTCTTGTCTCACAGAAGGGTGTTTTTCATTTGCCAATCTCGAGCCCGGACTCCAAACAGAGTCAATCAAGATATATCTCGTTCTAGCCTCGAATCAGTCGGCGTGGTCATGCACTCTTAAATACCTGTCTTCTGAACCTGAACCCCTTTTGAAGGACAAGTTGACATTGAATTGTCATGGCCGAGTGGGTTAGAGTTAGTGCTCTTGTTTGTGGTATCAACAGCCCTCAGAAGAACGGCAGTCCCGTTTCGGAACAAACTATGGAGAGGAAACTGTGTGCTGTAGTTCGCACCTGAGAAGGAACTGAAAAACTAGAAACGTCAGGGAAAGGTTGGGTCTGATCAGGCTGGAAAAAGCACCGTCGATATATATGTATGTACTCGTGCGTGGTGGCGATTATTTAGTTGGTGCTTGCATACCAGGTACGCGGTTTGGATTGTAGAAGCTGTGTGTGTTATTCGCAGCAAACCGTAGTTGCTACCCGTAGGCATCCAGCACAACCAGTATCCGTGCCGATTCTTGAATGCTAAAAGATAAAAGATATACAAGTTATGTTGTCAAAGCTACGCCACAATCGCTTTTAGCCGATCCCACGATCATCGCCAGGTTAGCGCCCACGACCGCTGAAACTGTCGCTCCGATATCAACCATCAATGGCCGAGATAACGGAATCACTTGAGGGGATCTTAAACTGGAAAGGTGACGGCTCAGATGGTCTTCCGGCCAACCTCCTGAAAATCGACCACTCCGCTTTTGCCTAGTGCTTCCATTACATGTTTGTCAATGCTTGGGGGACAGGAGAAGTCCCCCCGCAGTGGAAATATGCGATCATCAAGGTCCTTTCGAAATGAGGGGCCGAGCTGACTGCAACTACTACAGTTCTCGCTCGTTGTCTACGAAGGCAAAGTTTTGTCGAAGTCGTCGCGCTTAGCCTCGGCAACTACTGCGATACTGAAGAATTGCCTCCGTAGAAAAAGTGCGGTTTCTGCCTCGCGCGATCAACGATTGTTATATCGTTCGTCGTGTGCCGGTCTCATAAGCTAAACCGTCAGAGGTGCGTGCCTCTGTACATGTACGTGTTCTTTATTGATCTGCAGGAGGCTTTCGACTCTGTAGACCGAGAGCTGTTGTGGGAGGTGCTCATCCGCTTTGGCGTACCAGCCAAGATGTCGAGAGTCATCAGTATTTTCCACGATAGCATCCAGGCTCGTGTGCGACCGGATGACGGCGAGCACTCCGAAAGGTTGGATTGCACGCAGGGGCGCCGGCAAGGCTGTGTGCTAAACACGATACTGCTCAACGTATATTTTGCTGGTGCGTTACACGTCTTAGAATTAATAAAACGCTTCAGATAAGACTGAGCCATCGTTAGGGATTTGGTCCAATTCACTGATACTGGAAAGGTTGGATTGGAGGAGCAGGAGCCGTCGGGTTTGGATGCGAAGAGGAGTATGCAGTATGTTGTACGCCGGTGCCGCAGGAATTGTTTCGAAGTCAGCTGGAGGGCTCGCGAAAAAATGTGACGTC